>JAAGEH010002534.1:767774-805326 GCA_011751065.1 Lasiurus cinereus
CTATAGATACAGAAAAAACATTTGATAAAATTCAGCACCCACCTACACTAATAAAAGGGAAACATGCAAATCACTCCACTATGCCAAGCCATGTCCATCAGCCAATCAGAAGTGAGTATGCAAAATAAACCAACCAAGATGGCTTCCATCCACAGAACTGGAACAAGCAGGAGCCTTGGATTGCCCCCAGTGATGGAGGAAGCCAAGCTTCCCCCGCCCCCACCCTGGCCATCTGTGGCCTCTGCTCAAGGCTACAAAGTTTCAATTATAAAATATAAATAAAACCTAGATACTTGTTTCCAGTTGGCTATGGAGATGCTGGAAAAAAAAAAAGAAATAAAGAAAGAAAAAGAAAAAAACAAAAGGAGGGACCTTGGGTCACTCAAGAGTGATCAGGCCAGGATGGGACAGCAGGGGCCATTGGGGGTAAGTAGATAATCAGGGGGGCCAGTTGGGAGTGAGCAGGCCATCAGTGGGGGTCAGTTGGAGGTGATCAGGACAGTAGGGAGGGACAGTTTGGAGTGAGCAAGCCAGTAGGGGGACAGTTGGGAGTGAGCAGGCCAGCAGAGGGGGGGGGTGCAGATAGGGGTGATCAGGCTAACTGGGGGGGCATTTGGAGGTGAGCAGGCCAGCAGGTAGAGTGGTTAGGGGCAGTCAGATAGGCAGGTAGGCAGGTGCGCAGCTGGAGCCAACAGTCCTAGATTGTGAGAGGGATGTCCGACTGCCTGTTTAGGCCCAATCCCTATAAACTGGCAGTAGGACATCTTTCGAGGGTCCGATTGGACAGGGTTTAGGCCAGGTTGAGGACTTCTCCCCCACCCCCGCCACCCCAGGCATTAATTTCATGTATCGGGCCACTAGTTTATAATAAAAACTCTCAGCAAAGTGAGAATAGAGGGAATATATACCAATGTAATAAAGGCCATAGATGACAAACTCACAGCCAGCATTATATTCAATATGCAAAACCTATAAGAGTTTACATGAAGATCAAAGATAAGAAAGGGATGTCCACTTTCACCACTCTTTTTCGAAGTCTTAGCCACAGCTATCAGACAAGAAGAAATGAAAGACATCTACATTGAAAAGGAAGAAGTAAAACTGTTTTTATTTGCAGATGACATGATACTATATATAAAGAACCCTAAAGATCCACCAAAAAATTACTAGAATGGATAAATGAACTTATAAAGTAGCAGGATACAACATAAATATCAGCATTCACTTGCATTTTTATACACCAATAATGAACTATCAGAAATGGAAACTAAGAAAACAAACCCATTCACAATTGATTACAAAAACACAACAAAACCTACATAGAAATAAATTTAATCTTATATGTAAAAGATCTATATTCAGAAAAGTATAAGACACTGAAAAAAGAAATTGAAGAAGATACAAATAAGTTGGAATATATTCATGGATAGGAAGAATTAGCATCATTAACATTTCCATAATACCTAAAGCAATACTTATCAAGATACCAGTGGCATATTTCACAGAATTAGAACAAATTTTCAAAAATTTATAAAGAGCTACAAAGACCTTCAATTGTCACAGCGATCTAAGAAAGAACAAAGTTAGAGCAATCATACTACCTGATATCAAACTATACTACAAAGTTATAGTAAGCAAAACAGCCTGGTTACTAGCATAAAAACAAATATATAGATATAAAGAACAGAATAGAAAGCCCAGAAATAAACCCACGACTTGATGGTCAATTAATATTTAACATAGTAGCTAAAAATATACAATGAGGTAATAATAGTTTATTCAATAAATGATGTGATAATTGGGGATATACATGCTTAAAATAAAGCTAGACCTCCTTCTTACACAATACAGAAGAATAAACTGACATAAATGTTAAAACCATAAAAATCCTAAAAGAAAACATAGGCAGTAAAATTTCAGATATTTTTCACAGCAATGTTTTCTTCTGACATATCTCTGCAGGCAAAGGAAACAAAAGAAAAAATAAACATGGAACTACATCAAACTAAATAGTTTTTGCACAGCAAATGAAACCATCAACAAAATAAAAAGTCAGTCCACTGAATGGGAAAGCATATTTGTCAGTGAGATAGCTGATAAGGGGTTAATATCTCAAATCTATAAAGAACTTATATAATTCAACATCAAAAAGCAAACTATCAATGCGAAAATGGAAAAATGACTTAAAGAGACACCTCTCCAAAGACATACAGATGGCCAATAGACATATGAGAAGATGCTCAACTTCACTAATCATTAGAGAAATTATTGGAGCTATGATCTCTCCAATATCAATATTGAAAGGAACTGATGGATTGGAGTCTCAGGGGAGTTGGTGGGGGCCAATGGGTAACCTTACTTAGTCAAATAAACTTTTAAAGTACATTAATAAACAAAAGTAATTTTCAAATATTTGTTAGGTAGTGGATGACAATACCATTTATAAAGAATGATAGAAACATTATTATTTAAACATTATTAAACCAATGGATGACTAAGCAAAAAGACATAAAAGAAATCACTATTGTTAGATGCAATAAGAGAGTACTTTAGAATTCCTGAAAATAAAAAAAAACAGTACAGTTTTTAAAGAAAAATAAAATGCTTATAGATGAGATATCCTTAAGTTTGAACATAGTTGGTAAGAACCTTCTTCATAACACATATGAGCAGAAATTTCAGATGCATTTGGGAGGGGGGTGGTAAAATTCAAGTTAAATATCTAAAAAAATTAAATTTATTTAGAAGAAAATGTTGAGAAAATTTGTATTGTCTTCTCATATGGATAGCTGCAAGATTAAAATCACATAGGCAACAAAAATTATAAATGTGTATGCATGTAAATTTTTTAAATGTTCCCTTTTGAAAACTACATACAGGCAAATATACAAAAAATCTATTTCTAATACTCATGTACAAATAGATTTTATATAGATATTACAAACTGATAAGTGAAATGCAAATAAGAGTGGACAACTATATGAACAGGAAAAAAACACAATAGAAGGGCAATAAAAACATTTCTTGACAAACAATAGGGAAAATACAGATTATAACTGCAATGAGAACATATTTTTCATGTACAGGATTGGTGACTGAAATAATTGATATTCAAAATTGAATAATATAAGGGTTAATGTAAGGGTTAATGTGTGGTCTCATAGGTTACTGGAAATAACATGAATGTTTACAATATAAATTGAATAGGAATGAAATCTAGTAATGTCTATATAATTTAAAAATATTTTTATTTAAAAATTTTACTTTGGGTAAGGTTGTTATCTAAGGATTTAGCACTATTTATAGTGAAAACACATGTATTTTGAATATGTTCTGGTGAAGAGGAATGCTGTGTCTTATGAAACTAAGCAGGCTTTGGGAAAAATATGGGGAAAACAATGCCTACCAAGACAGCAGAATTGGTCAATAATTGTTAAGTTGTATTGATGTTTTGCAAGAATAATCTATACTAATAAAAGAGAAACATGCAAATTAATCATCACTTTGCTACACCCACCAGCCAGTCAGAAATGAATATGCAAATTAACTCAACAAAGATGGTGGCAGCCACAGAGCTGGAGCAAGCAGGAGGCTTGGGTTGCCCTCAGCAATGGAGGAAGCCAAGCTTCCCGCCCACCCTGACCAGCCCTGGCTTTCAATTAAGGCTACAAAGTTTTAATTACAGAAGATAAATAAATCCTACATACCTGCTTCCAGCTAGCCATGGCATCCACTCAAGGAGGCACTGAAAAAACAACAACAAAAAAGCAAAAAAGGAGGATCTGGGAGCTTGGGTCGCTGGATGTGTGGCCAACCTGCAAACAGTCATCAGCCCCTTGTCAGGCACCCCAGTAGGGACCCCACCCTGAAGGGGCTGTGGCCAGTCTGAATACAGCCCTCAGTCCCTAACCCAGGCTGGTCACACCCCCATAGTCCAAATCTCTGTAAATGGGCAGTTGAACATTCCTCAAGGGGTCGGATTGGAGAGGGTGCAGGCTGGGCTGAGGGACACCCCTCCCTCCTGTGCACAAATTTTATGTACCAGGCCTCTAGTAAAAGAATGAGAGTTGTTAACTAGCAGTTAATTACTAAGTTGGAAAAGGAGAAAGCCCAAGTGGTGGCTTATAAAGAAGCACTCCCTACCTGTACTAGAAGGGCAGGCAATTGAAAAGCAGCTTAAAGATCTAATTGTGAAAATTGCAGAACTCCATTGATAGTTGAACTCTCAGAAAAGGCAGGTCTGTTATGCCACATCAGAGCCCTGGTAGGAAAAACTTGGAATCCTAAAATCATAAATGAAGACATATGGAAGATGCACCTGAGAATGTTGGCTCTCTAGTCCTTCTGGACTTCCAGGACTGCAAGATTAAATCTCAGCAGAACCCAACTGGTGACATGCTGGCAAAGAGACTATCTATCTAAAAGACTCAAAGTACATTCCTGACTGCTAATAGGAGCCAGGAACGTACCCTGAGACTGGATGTTGAGAGTGCTTGATTAGTGACTGAAATGTTAGGCTGGAAAGCAAAAATTCATTGATACTTTCTCTGACAAGAGATTTAACATCCTAGCAAAGACACCAGAACATGGATTAAATTACCTCTGAATGACTTTTAGAAACCTGGAATAAACCACGGCCAACTCTCAGTGAAATACAGGATAAAGGAAGGAATATAAAGGATGAGTGAAGTAAGTGGTAATGGGATGCTTACTTATGAGGTCCAGTCAGATATATTAGATGAGGTTAGAAGATCCAAGAAAGAAGTATGCTCCCTGAGAGGGTCCATCAGGAATGTGTTGATAAGAGGGCCATCAACATCACTAATAAGTTCAGTGGTGGCTTTTCTCTGCAGGCTAGGCATGAGGGTAGGAGAGACATTTACACAGTTGAGCTCATGAGCATCAGTGAGGTGAAGGGCCTTAAATAAATTGGAGAAGCCAAATGGCAGTGCTTAACAACTGGAAGCTAAGACCCACAATTATCATAATATTAGTGGCCTGGTGCATAAAATTCATACACAGAGGGGATGTTCCCAGCCTGCATCCTCTTCAATTGCTGACCCCTTGGGGGATTGGGATTAAACCAGCGTCAGACATCCCTCTCACAATCTGGGACCACTGGCTACTAACTGCTCACCTATCTGCCTGCCTGATCACCCCTAACTGCCCTCCCCTGCCAGCCTGATCTCACCCTCAATTGCCTCTGCCTGCCTAATCACTCCTAATTGCCTTCCCCTGCTGGCCTAATCTTACCCCAAACTGTCTTCCACTGCTAATCTTGTTGCCCCTCCCCTGATGGTCTGATTTCTTCCCCAACTACCTTCCCCTGATGGCCTGGTTGCCCCCAACTGCCCTCCTCTGCCAGCATGATATCACCCCTAACTGCTATCCCCTGCTGACTTGATTGCCCCTAACTGTCTCTGCCTGCTAGATCTCATCCCCAACTGCCCTTCCTTGATGACCTGATCTCGTGCCCAACTGTTCTCCCTTGTCGACCTGGTTGCCCTCAACTGTCCTCCCCTGCCAGCCTAATCTCACCCCCAACTGCTCTTCCTTGCCAGCCTAATCTCATCCCCAATGGCCCTCCCTTGCAGGCCTGATCTCACCCCCAACTACCCTCCCCTGCTGGTCTGGTTGCCCCCAAATACTCTTCCCTGCCAACCTGATCACCTCTAATTACCTCTGCCTTCCTGATCACCCTAACTGCCTTCCCCTGCAGGCCTGATTACACCTCCAACTGCCCTCCCCTGCCAGCCAATTTGGTTCTGATTGGTCAATTTCTATGCCAGTCAGCATCAAAACTCCACCTTCTAGGCAGCCATTGGCTTCTTACAGTTTACCTAGATTTGGTTCTGATTGGTCAGTTTCTATGCCAGTCAGCATCAAAAGCTCTGCCTCCTAAGCAGCCATTGGCTCCTCACAGTTAACTCAGATTTGGTTCTGATTGATTGGTGTCTATGCCAGTCAGCATCTCTGGGCCTATTTTTGAGCTTGATCAGAGAGGTGGGGCTGATCAGCAGTCCCACAGAGACACAGAGAGAAACAGAGGCACAGCTGCTGGTGAAGCCCAGAGAGAAAGAGAGAAGCAAGAGTTGATCAACAGTTGCCACGAAGGCTGTGGATCAGACCCTGCCTCTCTTTGGGCCTCTTTTCAGGCCTGATCCAAAGCCCCCACAGCAGTCAGTGCTGGGTTGCCACACCCACACTGGTGGCAGTCAGGGCTGGGTAGCCATGGCAAACCAGCACTGACTGCAGGACTGACTTCTGGTGCTCAGTTGAGCTTTCAGTCAGTTGTTATGGATGCTGGGTTTTTATATGTTAGGATGGGCAAAATAGGAGGAGAAGCCAAAAGGGTTTGACCTATAGGACATTTTAGTGGTCCAGTGGTCGGGGGCAACTGAAATATAAGGTAAAAAAAAAAATGGCTGCATCTTGCATCGCTCACCACAAAGAAAGCAGCCTGTGCAGCAGGCCAATTTGGACTTTTGAGGCAACACTTTTCCCACAAATAAAACTGGTAACTTTGAGTCTGGCCTGTGTGGACGAAAGGTGCTATATGCTGACCTGACAAGCTCAGGGAAGGCCTGCATGGTGGTTTTGCAAACTCATCGACCTAAAGTAACTACAAAGGATGGTCTGAAACTAAACTTTAACTAAAAGCAGTTATTGTGGGTAGTTATATCCTCGGTCTGTATCTTCACTGATGAGCCCATTTGTCTTTTTGCATCTATAATAACATATCCTTGAAATGTCTGGGTAACTTGTAACTTCCTTTTTCTGGACCCCTTGGGGTACAGCCTAATGTACCTGGATGCCGGGAGAGATACCACAAATTCTTTCATTGTTATTATGTTAAAAGTTCCTGTACCCACCTAAGTATGAGTCTAACATTTTACCTTTTATCCAATTCCAGGAGTTCCCTGCTTTGCTTTCTTCTGCCTCTCTGATCTATCCTCAGTGGATTTCATGTAACCTACCTACATCCCTTTCCTTTGACTGCAATGTATAAATATAAATGTAACCTGCCATTCTCCAGAGCATTATCTCAATTTGTTGAGGTTCTGCTTCCTGACATATGTTGATAATTTGGCTCAAATAAACTCTCAAAAATTCTTTACAGGTTTGAATGTTTTTATGTTAATGCCTGGAACAGGAAAGGGTAGTATAGTAGATCCAGGCTGGGTACAATAAGCCCTGCTTCTGGGCTTTATCCTTAATCTAGTTGACTTTACATTGTTGGAGGTGTCAGGTGGAGGATGAGTTGCGGAATAGAGTTTGTGGTAAGGTCCAGGGAGAAAACTATGATGCAGTTCCCTGGGTATTAGAAGCAAAGTCATGCCATCAGATAGATAGAGAGAGAGATAATTAACTTCATTTGAGAAACAAATTTCTGTTGCTCCACCATGGTAGAGATGAAACTCTTTAGCATGAGCAAGTTATCATGCATATAGAACCATCTACTTTGAATTTGATTTAATCATACAAACCAAATCATAATTTGAACAGGCCCTATTTTTTTCAAATAGGCATTTTCTTAATAAAATTCTTGCATACTTAATCTCATTTTAGTATCTGCTTCTCAGAGGACCTGGACTAACATACCTACTCATTCATTTATTTCCAAATGTTTTTTGTAGTAATTATCAGATCCCAGAATACAGATCTCCAGAACATATACTCCATGCAGAGTGGGATTTACAGCTGTTTGTTTACCTTTTTCTGGAACAGTGGCTGGTTTCTATTGGCACTCAACACATAGGTGTTCAGTGAATGAAGGTGCCACATGGAACAATAAAGTAAATATGAGGAAGGTCTCCAACTCACCTATATTCTCTGGCTGAATAGTAGGTTATTGAAGTATGAGAAAGTAAAGAGCAGAAGTGACTGAGTAGAACTGGAAATGCCCTACCTAAAAGCTTTCAAGCTTTAATGTTTTAATAACACTTTGCTGACCAATTAAAATAAGTCTAGTGGTTAAATCTAGTTAGTGGGCTGCAGATTTGAACCTCTGAGTAGCATAAAGTAAAAAGTGATTCCTCCTGATAATAAAAGGCAAGATGATGAAATTTCCAGAGTGATGAATAAGAGCAACTGATGACATACAGATTACATTAACCATCATTGACTGAAAATCTTACAGCCAGGGTCTGACAAAAGGCATCACATTTACCTTAGCCTCAAGGAGTTTACATAAGACAAAAAATGTGCCTGAGAAATGGCAGTAAAACAATGGCAGTGTTTTACATAGTTAATGCAAGGGAAAACAGCCTACCTTCAAAAAGTGTGGGGTGAGGTGCCTGATTTATGTGGTGATTAGAAAATTGGATCCCTTAAGGTTAGGAAACAAAGCTCTATTTTGTATGACTTCCAGAAGCTGGAAACCAGGGGCTGAAGTAGAAAAGTCCCAATTTATAAAATTTAGCCATTTTCTATTAAGCCTGGGAGAGGGGATTTTAGGAGCATCTCAGATACTAGAATTATTTTGGTACCTCTGCCTCTAAGAACTCCTTAGTTTCACTATCACCTAGTGAGCCCAAGATGTCCAGCTCTCTGCAGGACAAGTAGTAGTGGTTTGGGAACCATTCTCTTCAATGTAAATTTCCTTTAAAATGCTTATAAATTTCTAATAAAAGGTAGCTTCACAAAACATTTAGGGCTAAAATTCTCCCTAACTGTTAGAGATGAGTCCTTCTCTATGTCTACTTGTCAACAATAACATCTTTTGGGGGAAAAATACCTTTAAAATAAAGAGAAAAAATAATTTATTTATTTAAATCTACAAAGAATTTCAACTGGTTTAATTGTATTCAAGCAATAGTTACTTTGAGGAAGTTGAGAGTTTCACCTTCTTTTCCAGATTACAAACTCAAGCAGAGAAGAGGAATAAAAAGATGCCTTTAAGGTAAGGTGTTTACTTAGAATATGAGAGAATATAGCAAACGTCAGTGAATGTGACTAGCAAGACACGAATTAACAGATCTAAAAAGTTCTCCTAGATCCAGAAAAGAAATAAATGAAGGTATTCGTTTTCACAAATGCCTCCTAAATAAAGCATGAAAAAGAAAACATCCATTTGTACTTTAAAATGTATTGCAAATGCTGATTGTATTCACCCTGAGAGCATGGCAATTTGAAAAAAGGGATTATAAATGTACATGCCACCAGGTGCTCTCTTTTCCAAGGGGGGTAGGGTGGAAGTGGGCAATGTACCAGTTAGATACTGTGTTAGCACCAGCACATTTAGAAATAGAGCAAAACTAAATCGAAATTAGAATAACATTAGCCTTCTGGAGGGTTAGAAAGGCTGTCCCTACAGCAGGTTGGCAATTTGTCACATCAGCTCCTTCATGAACTATCAACCTCATTACCATGGTTCACTGCCCAGCTGGCCCTGGGGAGTCTAATACTAATAGCATGTGGAGGATGATGAGACTTGTGGTCTCAAGTACTCCATTACTGATTCACTTAAAAACATGACACCTACATATTGGGATAAAATAGGTAATACATTACAGAGAAAGAAACACCAAAAACATCTAAAATCAATTGAAGTAGGGGAAAATAACCAAGACAGGGGAGTAGGCAGTAAAAACCCATGAAAGTAAGTCTTCTTGGAAAGGGGGAGGGATAATTTTCTATGACAGCTACCATTTTTTTATGTTATATGAGGCCATATATCAACCAGTAACAGCTATAACTGTGCATTAAATAGGACTACTCAAAAAAATAGATCTTGAGTATATTTTAAGACATTGCAAAGGCACACAAAGATAGGGTGTGTAAAGGACATATATTTAACGAATAAAAAAATGAATTGAGATTCTTTTCAAGGACTTTAGCCAGACAAGAGAATCGTTCATTTCTAAAGCTTCAAGTGGATAGATAATGTATGTTGATACATTTGTAAATATTAAATAATTTCATTTTAGAGACCTGGTGCATGAATTTGTGCATGGCTGGGGTCTGGCCAGCCTGGCCAGGGGGAGGGAACATGAGTGGTTGGCCGGCCTATTGATCTAACTCTTGGTTGAGGGGACAATTTGCATATTAGCCTTTTATTACATAGGCTATACACTGATTGGCCAGATTATTATGCATTCAGAAATAATCTGGCCACTCGATGTATATATCCATATATATATATTTATCCTATCTAATAAAAGAATGATATGCAAATTAACCATGCCCCTGCTACACCCACAAGCCAAGCCCACAAGCCAATCAGGAGTGATTATGCAAATTAACCCAACCAAGATGGCTGCAATCATGGAGCAAGCATGAGGCTTGTGTTGCCTCTGGCAATGGAGGAAGACAAGCTTTCCAAATACCCTGGCTGGCCTAAGCCTCCACTCAAGGCTACAAAGTTTCAATTATAGAAGATAAATAAATCCCAACAAAAATGGCAGCAGTCACTGAGCAAGCAGGAGGCTTGGCTCCACTCAAGGCCACAAAGTTTCAATTATAGAAGATAAATAAATCCCAGGTCCCTGAGCCTTCATTAGGGTCGCTGACTGGCCTGCAAACCACCGCAGGCCCCTTGCCCAGGCAGCCCTATGCCCCATGGGAACCCCTACCCTCTTCTGGGACACAGCTGGCCCCCACCTGTGCACCAGGCCTCTATCCTATCTAATAAAAGAGTAATATGCAAATTGACTATCACTCCAACACACAAGATTGCTGGCCCTATGTAGTCAAAGATGATTGTCCCCTGTGGACACAAGATGGCTGCCACAAGATGGCTGCCACAAGATGGTCATCAGGGGAGGGCATTTGAGGAGACCAGGCCTGCAGGAGAGGGCAGTTAGTGGTGACCAGGCCTGCAGGGGAGGGCTGTTAGGGACAAATAGTATGGCAGGGGAATAGTTAGGCATCTATGAGGCTGGCAGGGGAGTGGTTAGAGGATGATCAGGGTTACAGGCAGAAGCAATTAGGAGCAGGAAGGCAGGTAGGCAGATGAGCAGTTGGGAGCCAGCAGTCCTGCATTATGAGAGGGATGTCCAACTGCCCGTTTAGGCCTGATCCTAAACTGGCAGTTGGACATCCCTCGCAGGGTCCCAGATTAGAGAGGGTACAGGCTGGGATGAGGGACACACTCCCCCATCACAAATTTTGTGTACCAGTTACTATATATAAACAAATATATATGAACGTGTTATAATGTTCTTTCCTTTGTGTTTTGTATTTATTGATTCATTGATAATGCAAAAAACACAGAAGCAAGAACTTAACATATTGAAATTGGTTTATATACACTGACAATATATTTTAATGACTGTATTGTCCCATACAGTGGCCACTAACTTCATGAGTTCATTTAACTGTAAATTAATTAATATTAGGTAAAATTTAAAATTCAGTTTCTCTGCCATGTTTCAAATGTCAATACCTGTGAGTTGTGGCAAAATGTATCAGATAGCACAGATAGCAATTCTTCTGTTTGTTTTCAATAAAGCTATAAGCGATATCTCTGAAAAGAAACCAAAAGCAGATTAAAATACATAGGAAATTTGAATTTTCATAAAGTTACACTTTTTTCCTGGCATCACTCACTCACTGTATTTTTGACACTGTCATCTAAAAATATTTTGCATTTAACACATGTATTTAAATTACGCATGGTGAACATTTGTAAAATGACTAAAATGTAGTTTTCAAATGTGATCATGCAAATGTCCTTTTTCACATGGGAATATGGATTGAAGTGGCTAAAATTTTTGGAAGAAGTAGGGAGCCTTTAGCTGTAATTGTAACTATAAATAACTTTATTACCAGTTATCACACCTGTGACTATTTAAATAAAGCAGAATGGATTTTCTGGTTGGAAAGGGCCAACTGCTGAAAAACACATCAGACTTTCAAAAGCCTTAAAATGCTTAAAAGCAGAGTCATCTTAAATGTAGAAAGTCCATTAACATGTGCTTTTGCATAGAGCTTCAAAACATGTTGCTATTTTTAAGGTCATTTCTGAGAAGAACAAACTAATGAAATAAAAATTGTGAGTAATGACCCCTGCAGCAGGTTCTGAAGCCAGTCTTTTCTGATATTCTAGAAGATTTTTTGTAACTTTTCCACTCTGTAGGTTTTTTGTCATGCAGAGTATGTGTGCGCACACATGCATGCACTTGTATTTTAGGATAAGACAAAGCCCTGTTTCAGGCATAAAAGGTTTAGCAGTTTTGAAACAGTGTGAACAGTGGTTCAGCATAGCTGGAGGCTACCTAAAATCTTAGGAGGATTTGAATAAAAATATTTGCAGCTCAGTTTGACAGCATTCTGAAGATGGGATTGCATCAGAACTTTTGAACCCCAAGCTTTGCTCTCTCTGCCCCTTGGGACTGCAATAGGCTTAAAGAAAATAAATTCACGCATCCAAAGTAGCTTGTTTTTGTATTCCACACATTTTTTTTTCACAGCTTTTATTGCTGATTTCTTGGAGTTTCTCTTTTTTTTTATAATTCCTTAGGCGGAAATACCTTAATTTCCCTTTTTAAAATCTAAATAGATGGTCCATTTCCTCTATTGTTCCTATCACTTTCTAAAAAAAAACAAAAAACAAAAAACAAAAAACAAAAAAAACCAACCAACCAACAAACAAAAAACAAACAAACAAAAAACACACGTTTTTAGGTCAGGATTCATGATTTTCCCCAATTTTGTCTAAGTTTATGATTCTCTTTTATTCATACTCTGCTTAATTAGACTAGTCTAATATTGTTTCCCAAATGCTGATCCCTTCATACCAGTATCTCATTAGAGAGACTGTCTGGAATATTCTACACTCTCAAAATAACACATCATCCTTAAAAATTCCATACAACTTTCATGACCTATTATCATATTTCTAAGTTTTTAGAGGAAGACAATCTTTAAGGAAAGTGTAGCCAGAGTGCTTAAACCAAGCTGGCCCAGGTACTAGCTATCTGATTTAGGCAAGTACTTCAATCTCTTTAGGACATCAGATTCATCATCTACATAATTTCAAACTTTACCTCAAAGGATAATCAAAAATATTTAGTAATAATCTATGCGAAACTCAATGACCAGCCCATTGTGAAGTATAAACAATAAATGCTAACAACTGTAATTGCTCAGTATTTTATCACAGAGTCCCTTGTGACATCACTCATTGCACAACCAATTGTAATGGGAACTATTTGAAAGCAACTTATTTATTATTATTTTTTGTTTGTTTAACTGAGTTTATATTTTCCTCCTAACATCTAGCGTAACATTAGACACATTAAACTACTGAGCGATGTATCTTACTCAAGAGGTATGTTTCAAAATATATAATATATTTCAAGATTTCTTTTAACTATAGAGCTCTGAAACTATAAGATAAATAAGGAAAATGTTAAAAGACTACCTCTTGCCCTGGCAGGTGTGACTCAGTGGGGAAAGCCTTGGTCTGGGCATCTAAGGGTCACAAGTTTCATTCCTAGTCGAGGGCAGGTACCTGGGTTGCAGGTTAGATCCCCAGCCCTGGTCAGGGCACATGCTGGAGGCAACCACTGGATATGTCTCTCTCATATTGATGTTTTTCTCTCTCTTCCCCCCTCCCTCCTTTCCATTTTCTCTAAAAAATCAATGGATACCCTCAGGTGAAGATTAACAACAACAATAAAAAAGATTACTTCTTGTACATGTGGTAGCAAATCAGAGCCTGACAAGTAATTTAAAAGCTTTAAGAACAATAAGAATTAAAATGGTCAAAAGTTAAGCCAATAGTCATCTTTATAGTATGAAAAAGTAGCAATGTTTGTGGATATTCTAATTAAAAATAATATGAAGGAGAAGCAGTGGCATAATTTTGTTAGAGGAGATAAAATTTTGTTTGTTTATAGACAATATGATTTTCTACTTGGAATTCTCTGAAAATAAAGAAAGTTAATATAAGAGTTTATAAAGTGGCTAGATATAATACAAATATTACTGACTCAATAAATTTACACATAATAGCAATAATCAATTAGAAAATATAGTGGAAGAAAAAGGATAAAAAATCATTCATATATTATGCATCAGATGTTACTTTAATTTATTGAAATTGTGATTCAATGTTTACTATCATAAAAAAATAAAAAATTTACCCCAAATATTATGAGTAGATTTTTATGAATATACAAATAATGGTGGTTTAACAATATGGAAGATAAAGTCAATATTGGTCATTGATGGGAATAATAGTTGATTTTATAACTTGTGCATTGGCTTAATCCTCCTAAGTTCTCCAATAAGCTTAGAATGTTTATATATATATATAAAATAAAATTATATATATATGATACAGAGAAGGAAAATGGGGATAGTCAATTTTGTTTAATCTAATTAAAAATTAAGAAAACTTAATTTGTGCTATCTTTCTGCATAAATTATTAAATCCACTAATATTTGAATATCTGTAATATTAATAATGGATTATTTTCCTTCCCAGAAACAAGTAAATCTCATTTACCTGTTATGTCCAAACCCACCTCCTACACTCTTTCGAAGATGCTGAGGCTGGGTCTCTACAAAGTCTTCTTCCTGAACACCCTTCTCAGCTGACTTCTATTTGGGTAGAGAATGGGAAATGGGCTAAAGATTGAGGGTTTGAATAGGAAAGATGAATATTTAAAATATTCTAGTTCATGTCAGTGACAAAGGACAGCTATGACCCAAGTCTTCAACATCTTGAGAACTCCCAGCTCTGGCCACCAAGATGTACAGGCTCCAGCTATCTGTGCCCACCTTTGTAACTCGTGAACTAGTTGCACTATACCCTATCTATTAAACATACCAGAAGCCCAATGCAGGAAGATTCATAACAGAATGGGCCTTCCTTTCCCTGGTTGCTGCTACCACTTTGGCTCTGGTCTGGAGCCACCTTTCTGCTTTTCTATACTGCTCAGAGGCCCAGAGCTGCCAGGGGCACTTGGTGGCCACATTTGCAAATTAACCACCATCTTTGTTGGTTACTCACCCCTGATTGGCTGTGAGTGTTGCAAAGGTATGGTCAATTAGCATGTTTGTCTATTATTAGGTAAGCTGTCTCAGAAAAATCACAAGCTATTTTATTCCATGGACTTTTGTAATCACTTAGATAATAAAATAAATCAGTTGAAATGATTAACATCTACAGTATTTCTTTCTCTTTTCTTTTGGAATTTATCAAAGACTACTTTTATTGAGAAAAGAAAGGGAGAGGCATAAGGAAAAAAGAAAACAACTCCAGAGTAGCAGGTTGTGACCCATGAGTTTGAGCTCTTAGCGCTGAATTTAATCCACACTCAGGCCAAATATAATTCTCCAGAATGGCTATGGTCCAGGACACCAGAGCTAATATCCTTGCCAAAGTGAGTGAGGTGATTTGGAGACAGTTAGAACCTCACTTCTATTTCTCAACTGAAAGAAAGGCCAGCATCATTTGACAGGCATTTCCCACCATGGCAGGGCAGGGGTTCAAGCCCATTGGAAGGAAGTATGCTTCCCCTTGATTTGTCATTGCCTCTCCCATCAATGTTATTCTTTGGAGGTTTTTTATTCAAAGGTTTATTTATTGGACAGTTGGGTCAATACAATTTTAGGTGGCACAGTCAAATCACAGTTTTATTCCATATGCCAGTCTTTTTTTTAAATTTAATAAATCTTTATTGCTCAGATTATTACAATTTTTCTTCTTCCTCCTCCCCCACCTCCCATACCTCCCATCCAGCTGGTTCCCATGTCACCCTCTGCCCTTATACCCCATCACTATCCTCATCCATAGGTGCATAATTTTTGTCCAATCTCTTCCTGCATGCCAATCACCCTTTTACCCTCAAGAATTGTCAGTCCACTCCCTTTCTATTCACTTCTTGGACTTATAAGTCGATTTCTTTCACCAGTTGAGAGAATTTTTTCGGTCATTATTTCTTCATATAGGTTTTCAGTATCTTGCTCTCTTTCTTATTCTGGTACCCCAATAATTCAGATGTTGATACATTTGAGGTTGTCCCAGAGGCTCCTTACACTATCTTCATATTTTTGGATTTTTTTTCTTTTTGCTTTTCCAGTTGGGTGTTTTTTGCTTCTTCATATTTCAAATCTTTGATTTGACTCTTGCGATCCTCTAGTCTGCTATTGGATCTCTGTATATTATTCTTTATTTTAGTCAGTGTATGCTTAATTTCCAGTTGGTCCTCTTTAATATCCTTGAGAGTTTCACTCATAAATTTATCAGCCTTTTCTAGAAAATTAATGAAAAACCATATAATCGTGGTTTTGAATTCTATATCCAGTCATTTGCTTATCTCCATTTCTTTCATTTGTGATCTGTTTCTTTCTCTCCACATTTTTGTGCTAGGTGTCCTATAGGGCCCAGTGGCTCAGCCTCCCAGTTACCTGAGGTGGACACTCTTGGTGCACCTATTTGTGGACTATGTGCACAGCCTTGTTGTAGTTAAGTCTCTCTCTCTCTCTCTCTCTCTCTCTCTCTCTCTCTCTCTCTATATATATATATATATATATATATATATATATATATATATAGATTACTGATTTTTTACAGAGAGGGAGAGAGATAGAGAGCTAGAAACATCAATGAGAAAGGAACATCGATCAGTTGCCTCCTGCACACCCCCCACTGTGGATGTGTTCACAACCAAGGTGCGTACCCTTAACTGAAATTAAACCTGGGACCCTTCATTCTGCAGGCCAATGCTCTATCCACTGAGCCAAACAAGTTTTAGCTGTACTTAAGTCTTGATTATTGTTGTTATCACTGGGAGGAACTGACTTCCAGGCCAATTGGCTGTGAGGATCAGCTTTGTCAATGCAGGGAGAATTTCTGTGCTGGAGACACCCTTATGAGATAAGACTTGAAAAATTGTAAAAGCCTCTGTGCTCAGCTTGGATTGGACATAGACTCAGGATGGAGCAGACAGCCTTGGCTTCCTGTTAGCTCTGTGCTATGAGGCCTCTGGGTCTCAGTGTCCCGCAGTAATCACTGCAAGCACCTCTGAAAGAAAGCTACCCTTGAGTTATTCCTGCTGCCAGACAGTCCAAATTCCTCCCCAAGTTAGTCTGGGTTTTCAGAGTCTCACCCGGAACTGGAGTTCAGTGCAGTCGGGAGCTTCCATTTCCCTCCCACTTGAGAAAGCCAGCCATGCACCCAGCCGCCAGTCCTCTATGCACACGTCTCCGTACCTCAGCCTTTTTCAGTTCCTCTGAGTCTCAATGTACTTTTCTTTTTCCTTCTGGTTGTAGAATTTCCACTCATACAGCTTTCCTGTGGTCTGGATGGTGTCCATTTTGTCTTTTAGTTATAGTTTTGAAATTATTGTGAGAGACAGCAGTTTAGTTGTCTACCTATACTGCCATCTTGGTTTCTCCCCTCAAAATCTACAGTGTTTCAATAGAAGTTTGAATTATGAGTGTTATATTTCACTTTAATGACATTAATACAATAAATTTAACTAATATTCTTAATAGGTTCTTATATGGTCAGATAAAACAAACTCAATCAACAACTTGGACTATGTAACTAGAAATAAACTTCTAACAAAGTTTTAAAATGTAAATGCCTCTGAACTATACTGGAAAAATGAGAAACAACAAGTAATCACATATATACAGTTACTTACATATTTCTAATAGACTTGTGACTTTCCACAGATTTCCATCAATATGTCAACTTTGGTTTTTGAGACCTAATTTTATCTCTGTTTTGTATTTTACATTTCACCTAGGACTAAAGTCCTAAACAATCTTTCTTTTATTTATCTTGTTTCTTTCATGACTTGTCTCTAATCCTTATCCTTCTAAGTCTTTTTAATATCTATTCTCTCATCATAAAATTATTACTAATGATAAATTAATCAAAATAACTTGAAATAGTTTATATTGATATATACAAAAGATAAAATTGTTGTTCCACCTGTGAAAACACTTGTACTAAAATAAAACTAGTTTAAAGGTGTTTATGCTTTTATTAGAGTAAATAATAAGTTTACATAATTCAAAGTAGCTGATATTTTCTCCAAACATGCATATTTTGGCTTGCAGATACTTTTTTATTTGTAATAAAATATAAGCCTATCGCCCAAACCGGTTTGGCTCAGTGGATAGAGCATCAGTCTGTGGACTGAGAGGTCCCAGGTTCGATTCCGGTTAAGGGCGCGTACCTTGGTTGCGGGCACATCCCTAGTGGGGGTATGCAGGAGGCAGCTGATCGATATTTCTCTCTCTTCGATGTTTCTATCTCTCTCCCTTCCACTCTGTAAAAAATTCAATAAAATATATTTTAAAAAATATAAGCATATTTGTTAATATACAATGTTTCAAAATAAAGAGAATAAAAACAATACTGTAAAAAACAATTTAGAAGAAACTATAAAATTATATATATTTTGCCAAACTTGATTCTTTCTTTGCACTCCATAATGCAGATACAGAAATGATTTTTTATTCTTAACCTGAAACTCACATTAGTATTTACATTTTTGTGCATTTCCTTGGGGACTGGAAAATTTACTGGTGAGCATGGCAAAATGGGAGAAAGAGCATTCCTCTTAATTCTTCCCATTTAACACCTTGGGAGACAGAAACCTTCTCTCAAAATAAGACCAATATGAATATTTGAGAAAAAAAAGTATATTTTTTCTCTGAGATTAAGATTTTGCTTGAAATTCTGTTAAAAAGGAATTTTCTATTTATGTACAATTGAGAAATAGCTCCGGATTTTGTTTCACTTCAAAGTGATCAAAACCAATTGGGGTGACTATGTAATAAAGATTGGTGATTGTCACTATCATATTGAAATATTGAGGTATAATCTTATATTTGGAGGTCTTTAGTATTAGTTTTTATCTGTGTTTTATGCTAGCAATGTTCCCAAATGAATAGTCTATTGTTCAGCTGCAGAAAGGGGACCATTTCATTGACCTCCGAGGTGATCAGTCAGAGCCTCAAGTGGGAGAGTTCATTACCGGGGGCTTGGCATGAATGGTAATGAATGTCATTAGTCACCATAAAATTTTCCAACAGCTTTCAAAATTCTAGTCACAGTATTTGTTTCAGTAACCTCCTGTGACAATCAACCCTACAGGCTAACTGTGTACCATGTAATGAAAGATTATTTTTCATTTATTGTATATTAATATACCAAAAATTTCACATGCATTTGATAGTAATATACACATAACACAAATTGTTAGAATTACCCAGGTATTTTCTTAATGTATCGTCTTGATGGAATATAAAATTATTTTTGTGTCATGAAACATCTTTTAAGAGGAAGTTTGTGTTATTACCTATGGACTAAGACCAGGTTTCCTTTGTTTCCAAAATAGAACGTACACTGACACTATATTTATGTTGCACCAAGACTCCATTGTATGATTTACAGACAAATATAAAATTACAAGACATAATTTTCACACAATATGAGCAAAATTTTTGCTACCAAGACATGCAGTGAGGTCTGTACTTGGTAAATATTCAGTCCCCTCTTCTTCCATGGTAGAGAGTTCTTCACTGACACACTGATGTTGGGCTTGGCCATATGACTTGCTGTAGCCAATGGGGTGATTGGCAGAGGTGACACAGGCATTGGGTGTGGTGTCAAAGGTGTTTGTCCATTGTGGTTTGCTGCTTGTGTTCTAGAGATCTATCATGAGAGGAGCCTAGGAGCCTGCTGCCTTTCACAGAAAGCCCAGGAAAGTCCACACAAGAACTGTAGTCTAGAGCCAGAGTTCACTATCAGCCTGAGCCAGTGCTAGCCAGCTATGCTGTCTAGATGAGTTAAAGTACTATCAAACGGTAGCCCTGTAGACATGACAAAAAATGTTTGTTGTTTGTTGCAAGCCAGAGTTTTTGGATGGATTGTTGTATAGTATTGTTGAAGCAAAAAACTGTCAGATGAACTATGGAGAAGTGGCTGTTTTAGATTTACCAGACATTCTAAAGCCATTCAAAGTCACTTGCCAGCTGTCTTGAAAGGAAAACATCACTGGGAACTGGGCATTTCCAGTTGTAACTGCTGACCTCAGGATGCATTTCAATCATTTCTTTCCTTGGAAATAACAGGTTAGAAAATGATACAGTTTGACACATGAACTGTACTTTAAGGTATTTGACAGTTATGAGAGAGGAAGTGAGATAAATAGGTACAGCAAAATAATGTACATCAACCTTCTCTTAGACATTTTTGTTGGTAAATAATGTTTTCAAGTTGATCCCCTGCTGTTGTTTTTTAAATTTTTTATGATCAGAGTAATATATTATTTCCAAAATTTCTTGCATTTAAAAAAAGCTAAAAAAACAAACAAACAAACAAAACACCTATTAACTTTTATCTTCCTGCTTAGGCAAATTATACTTTATTATGTTGAATTTATTATTTGTAAAGAAATAAAAATATAAATCCATAAATTCTTTTCCATATGTTCTTTTCTATTTTCTAGAGCATATAGGCAGTGTTTATTATCATAAAGGGGAAAAAAAGTAGGGAAGGCATGGAGGTGAGTAGGATAATAACATCACCAATAACTAAGATCAGAGAACACTGAGTGCTTATAAAGTATGTAAATGAAGTTCTTTATTTCATTTGAAACACTGTGATAACATTAAAACATTAGAATTACATTTACAAATTTATTGTAGAACAAGTTTCAGAATATTTAAATGAGATGTAACATGTTTAAATGGTAGATATTTTTTCTTGAGCTTTCATCCTCTTATCCTATTATTTTCAATTATACAAACCACTTTCAACAATAAATATGTACATACTTTTCCTTATATATCAGAGAATTCCCACCCTATAGTAATTAAGCAAGGCTCCATGAAGTATGGTTCAGGGAGAAATTTTTACATATATTTTCACGTGCTCTTAAATTAACATATATTTCTGTGTCCACCCCTATCAATTTCATTCCCTTCCAAAATATTGCCAGATATGGAGACAAATGTTCCTTTTGTCCTTTGCTGGTTTCTTATTTTACAATCTTGACAAAGTTGTTAATCTATCACTCAGTCCTAGTGTTTCTACCCTTCAGGTAGCTCTTGGATCTGCCTTTATGTTATATATACGCTATTCTGAACAGTCAGAATATTTATGTAAAACTAATTCAATAGATTTGGCTCTTACATGAGGATTCCACCATCTTGGTTTCTCTGAGGATTGTGAAGAAATTTCTCTGAGTTCTCTCTTTTGGTCTATTTCTACAACTTGGGAAGCCGGATATGGGAATTAAAAATCTTATTTTATACTTTGGTCACTATTTCTTATTGTTTGCTGGACTTTCATTATTTCTCTAGCTATCTTATAACTATATTCATTTAAATTTTCTCCAGTACATTTGATATAAAAAAATTAAAACTGCCCAGCTGGCATGGCTCAGTGGTTGAGCATCTACCTATGAACCAGGAGGTCATAGTTCAAGTCCCTGTCAGGGCATATGCCCAGGTTGAAGGCTTGATCCCCAATGGGTGTGTGTAGGAGGCAGCTGATTAATGATTCTCACTAATCATTGATGTTTCTCTCTATCTCTTTTTCCTTTCCTCTCTCTGAAATCAATAAAAATATATTTAAACAAACTAAAACAAATCAAGCAAATAAGCAAAAATAATAAGAATGAGAGAAGAAGAAAATGAGAGGAAGAAAACAACAAATAAAAAATACTTCATTTACCTGACTAGCTGGAAGAGTCCTTACTATTGTTCTTTGATGATCAAATACAGCTGTCCTGAGGTGAACATTTTTAAAATCTTGTAATATATAATGCCTAGCAGACTGGATGGTGAAAGTCAGGGTCTATGTAGCTCTATAAGCTTTCTACATCCTTTTCCAGAAGGTTCTGGAAGTGGGAATAGGTTGGTCACTGGAAGACAAGTTATCTAGATGCTATACTGAGAAACAAACGCTTTAATATTATGGTTGTTTGCATAGGATTCTATACTTTTCTATGTGATGAATGTATAGGTGTTTTTTTTTTAATACAAACTGCCTGGAAATTTTTTTTAAACAATAACAACAAAACATTTAAATATTCCATGTATCAAAAAAGAAATGAAAACGCATTGAGATAAGCAGAGTCTTTCTGGGAGTTCACTCATGAAGGAGCCAGGGACTCAGATCACCAAGTAAAGGCCCGCCTACGTTTGGGATGTGTCGGGAGGGTAAAAGCCCCAAAACAGAGTTAGGACAGGGCTTCTCAAGCTGCACTAAGAAGCTGAAAAGAGCAGAGATTAGTGCCCAGAACTGTGTTCTTTGAAATGCTCCTTGTCTGGAGAGAAGTTTGAAGCAATAAAGGCAGCGCAACAGAGACCAGGCCAACTATGAGACTGACTAGGAGATTTTCTATAACCTGGAAGTTAAAATCAACAAAATAAAATGTTATCTAGAACTGGGGTCCCTAAAACCTTAGATTGAAGCAACTATAAAATATCTAGACTTGAGGTGAGGCCAAGAAAAAGAAAAACAAATTTAAAATTTTTTAAAATCCAGTTCTCTTTCAAAATAAATTTGCAAATGAATACTTCAAAGGGGGAGGTAGACAATTAACAAACACCAAAACCTTGCTGACAAACTCAATAAATAAGAGGAGACATTCTTGTGAGTTTGATTTGTATTTTCTTAATGATTAATGATATTGAGTACTTTTTTATGTGTTTATTGACAACTTCTATGGCTATGTTCTTTAGAGAAATGTCTTGAATTCCTTTGCCATTTTAAAAATTGTTGTTTTTTGTTGTTGTTGTGGTTAAGTGAAAAAATATTTTAACATTTAATCAGATTGTGTAATCCTCTTGCTTAAAATCCTAGCATGGCTTCCCACAGAAGTAGAATAAAAGTCTTACATTGTTTGGCATGGTACTATTGTATGACCTGGCTTTGCCGGTTCCCAAATCTCCCTTTCACATTCTATGCTCCCCACAAATATCCTTCTTTCATAGCCTGCACACAGTCAAGCTCCTCTCATCTCCCAGCACCCTCAACAGTTGCCTCTGAGTTTACGGGTCTTCAGATCACCTTCCAATGACTATCTCCTTCTCATCCATCAGACCTCTGATTGAACTCATATATTTTGGAGAGGTCTTCCACAAATATTCAATCTAATGTGGAAAACCCATGCTAATGAAGCTGGAACCCGGAGTGTCCATGCTGCCTGTTGCTACCAGGGTCAATAAGTAAAGACAAGATTGAATCTTTGAGGCTTTTTATTCAGATGCTGGCGATCCAGGAGAACAGCAGGTATAATGACCTGAAAAACTGCTCTGACATCTAGTCAAGCCATCTCTTATATAGGGTTCGAGGGTGGGAAAGAATATAAAACAATATGAGTTCCCAGAGTCTGTTTTTCATCATTGTCCTTGTAAAGATTAGCTCTCAGATGTTTGTTTCCCTTCAGGCATATCCTGTTCTTGATCTGCTTTCAAAATCTATCTTATTCTGAATGATGAATCCATCTGGACTTCAAGGCCGGTTATCTTTATGACTTTTTTTTTTCTTTCTTACAACACATCCTCCACAATTTTCCAGGGTCTATAAGAAAAATTTCTTATCTGTAGTGAGTGCAGCTAGATAAATCTCTTTTCTGTAGCTATTAATCAACTATGATTCTATCCTTATTGCATATCCTTTCCCTATCACTAATATTTCTTCTCTCCTTTTTCCTAAAAGGACTCACAAACATTTTAATTTATATATTCATCTACTTGATTTACTTGTTCAAATCCCATCTCTTCTTCTAGACTATAAGGTTGATAAGTGCTGGCTCCTAGCAAGTTAACACTAGGGCCTAGAGTGATTGATACCTGGCATCTCTTCAAAGCTAACTAAATATTTTGAATAATAATTAAATATCAAATATTATGAAAATTAAATATTTCTGCACCTGTGAATCTCTATGATCAGATATAAGTTTGTTCTGTGGGCAGGAAGGAGTGGATGACAGAATTGAAATGACTAATAAAATGATTGAAAGGGACTTCTTACGAATTAAAAAGAATATAAAAATGGTACTACAATAGCAATAGTTTCCTTAGAGACCACCTTTATCATACAAAATCTTAAAGAAATGCTATTTTTATTTTTATTCTCCACTGGAACAAAAAATGTGTCTATCTTAATTAAAATATATACTTAATTATTAAGTAGCTAACAAAAGTAGTAGAAAGAGATATTAATAAATTTTACATGAGCATAATCAGGTTTGAGTTCTTTAGATATAGAGAAATACACACATACACACACACATATTTGTTATTATCTTATAACTTCCAACTAAGTAGTTGTGTTCAGATTTTTAAATCCCACTGTGGGTATTCTCAGAAGTGTTTAATGGAATGATTTCATATCTTGCTTTTGAAAACATTGCCACTGGTGGAGTTAATTATAGTAGTTCTCATATTACCATCTAGTTTCTCCTTCGGTTGGGTTTCAAAGAATAAAACTGCATTGACTAATCAAAGCTTCCCAGAGGAGAGAAGGTGGAAATATAATAACTACTTCTGCCTTCCATGCACACCTCTTTCATTCTCTCCTACTTTCATGCTCTTTCAGTTATACTACTGGCTTGAAATGACCATTCTCTCCTAGTCTAATCCTTTCTTCTGATCTTCGGTTAAATGGCATTATCCCCAGGGAGCATCCTGAGAGTCCCTGCCCTATGACATTCTTTGCTTCCACCAAATGCCCTTGGACAGCCACCAGTTATTTTACTACCTGCCATGAAACTGATAAAGCATTTGCTTTATGTTCCCAAATGAGTTTGTCAGATCCTTTATATTCCTTATAGAGCATAACATAGTGCCTTTTACATAATACGTACTCAAAACATGCTTTTAAAATCAAATTGAATGTTGTTCAGTGCTTAACATTTTCACAAAGTAAAGACTTTATGGTGATGATTATGACTCATTTCTACTTTATGATAAGAGAAGTATTTGGAAGATTAAGTGACAATCTCATTGACCTTCTCTACTCTTCACTATAGTGGAAAAGTTTCCCTTACTTCTTCCATTATTTTTCTTACTGTGACTTTTTAATATAAGTGCAAAACTCTGCAGTGTTCTTATCAGAATTGATGTTTAATTGAAATATATAACAGTTTGTGCAAAAGTATCAACACGGGGGAGGATAGAGTAGAACCTTTGGTTCAGTAGCAAAATTGTTTCTCCTTGGGCAGCTGTCTTTAAGTAGATGTTTGTAGTCAGTAATGATGAATTATTTGTATATTCATAATGGGCTAAAATAGCCTGGCATTTTATATCCTTTATTTGGGTCAAAAGGGGGGTCACACAGATTTTTAAAATCTTTCTTCAGAAAATCAATTTTGAGAAAAGATTATTCTAATGTGCCATTTTTATAGCACTTTTGCTCTACATTTTTATCAAATAGGGATGAGAGGATGATCCATCAACAACCACAGACTTTGTTCTACCCTGAAGGCTAATGCTGTTCTTTAAAGTACCTAGTGGAAGTTAAAATCATAAACAAGAAGCATTGTAATCAGATTGCAAAATTTTCCCTCAAAAAGCAGGAATGCCTTTGTAGTGCTTTCATCAGTCTGATAAAAATTGTTATTAGCTTCCACGTAGGAAGCTGATTCTGAAAGGGAGATCAGGGGGCATGAGGTAATTGAGAGATTCCATCAGGAGAGGCCCCTGTAGTGGAGTGGAGGAAACTGATTTGGTCAGAGGCAAATGTTGAATTGTGGTACCCTCACAACAAAGGCCTGAGTGAGCCAAGTCAGGGGGCAGTTCTGGAGCTGGGCTGCCTCAGCAGAGGTATCATAAGTTGGTGCAAGGAGGTCAGGCCTTTATTCCCTCATTCCTGTCAGTCATTGGATACTGCTATCCCTGGGAAGGGACATAAACTTGTGCAAAATGGCTCTCTTCTGACAAAGGCTGAGCTCCTAGCTGTCAATATTCCCAGGAGTTGGGGGAATGAAGGTGGAGAAGATGTTATAACATAAAAATATATTAAAATATATATTAATATGATATGTAATATAGCTATATAATTGTGTATCTTCTTTTATGTTGCATTTTCTTCCAACTCTGAGAAAAATTTTGTACTTAAAGAGAACTCCTAAAAGTCATAGTGATATGTGATAAATTTCCTGTTTATCAGATTGAAAGACTTCAAGTAGAAAATAATAGACATTGGTATTTACAAATCCATGAATTTGAACTGAAATAACACATCAACAACATTAGGGTCCACATCTGATGTACTTTATTTATTTTATTTTTTAAAAATCTATTGATTTTTAAAGAGTGGAAGACAGAAGGAAAGACAAAAAGCGATATAGATATGAGAGAAACAAATGATTGATTGCCTCTTGCATGTGCCCTTACCAGGACCCAGGCCAGGAAGAAGCCCATAACCAAGGTAAATGACCTTGACCATAATCGAACCCCAGACTCTTTGGTCCACAAGCTTACACTCTATCCACTGAGCCAAACTGGCTAGAGCCATCTTATCTACTTTATATTCTCATCAACATTTTAAATATTCACACTATTATTGATTTTGGATTTAGAATGATCATTTATTCTATTTATGGAATGATACTATTTAGGAAAATTTGCTAAAAAGTTGTGTGTGTGTGTGTGTGTGTGTGTGTGTGTGTGTGTGTGTGTGTGTATGTATGAAATGTGTGCATGGGGGAGGTTGTCCCTCAGCCCAGCCTTCACCTTCTCCAATTTGGGACCCCTTGAGAGATGCCCTACCACCCATTTAGGCCCAATCCCAATGGGCAGTTGAAAATCCCTCTCACAATCTAGGACTGCTGGCTCCCATGCTCACTTGCCTCTGCCTGATTACCCCTAACCACTTCTGCCTGATAGCCTGATCACCCTCTAACCACTCCCCTGCCAGCTTGATCGATGCCTAACTGCTCCCCAGTGGCCCAATTGCCCCTAAATGCCCTCCCCTGCAGGCCTGGTCACCCCTAACTGCCTTCCCCTATAGGCCCAAATATCCCTAACTGCCCTCCTCTGAAGGTCTGATTGCTGCC
The DNA here is from genome assembly GCA_011751065.1 of Lasiurus cinereus. NCBI lineage: Eukaryota > Metazoa > Chordata > Mammalia > Chiroptera > Vespertilionidae > Lasiurus > Lasiurus cinereus. The sequence continues at coordinate 794,762 of JAAGEH010002534.1, forward strand.
AACTGCCCTCCTTTGTAGGCATGGTCCCTCCCAAAACCCATCCCCTGTTGGACTGGTCACCCCTAACTCCCCTCCTCTGTTAGGCCTGGATCCCTTCCAACTGACCTCCCCTGCCATCCTGGCCATCCCCAAACTACTCTCACTTGCAGGCCTGGTCCCCCCAACTGCTCTCCCCTGCTGACCTGATCTCCCCCAACTGCCCTGCTCTGCCAGCTTGGTCACTCCCAACAGCCCTCCTCTGTTAGCCTGATCACCCCTAACTGCTCACAACTGCCCTCCCCTGCTGGCCATCTTGTGGTAGCTTTCTTGTGTCCAAATAAAAGCCTAATATGCAAATTGATCATCACTCCAACACATAAGATGGCTGCCTCCATGTGGTCAAAGTTGGCCACTCCTATGTGGGCACAAGATGGCCTACACAAGATGGTCTACAGAGAGGGCAGTTGTAGGTGATCAGGCCAGCAGAGGAGGACAGTTGGGGGCAATTAAGCATGCAGGGGAGGGCAGTTAGGGGTGAACGTGCTGGCAAAGGAGGGCAATTGGCAGTGACCAGTCTTGTAGATGAGGGAAGTTGGAAGGGATCTAGGCCTGCAGGGGAAGGGAGTTAGGGGTCACCAGTCCAGCAGGGCATAGCAGTTGGGAGGGATTAGCCTGCAAAGGAGGGCAGTTGGCAGCTATCAGGCCTTCCGGGTAGGGCAGTTATGAATGATTGGGCATGCAGGGGATGGTGGTTAGGGGTATTCAGGCCAGCAGGGGAGGGCAGTTAGGGGTGATCAGGTCTGCAAGGGAGGGCAGTTAGAGGCAATTGGGCTGGCAGGGGAGCAGTTAGTCATTGATCAGGCTGACAGGGGAGTGCTTAGACGCTGATCAGGCTGGCAGGCAGAAGTGGTTAGGGGAAATCAGGTAGGCAGGCAGATGAGCAATTGGGTGCCAGCAGTCCTGGATTGTGAGAGGTATGTCCTGGATTGTGACAGGGCTGTTCTGGATTGTGAGAGGGATATCCGACTGCCCAGTAGGATCAGGCCTAAATGGGCAGTTGAACATCCCTTGAGGGGTACCAGATTGAAGAGGGTGCAGGCTGGGCAGAGGGACCCCCCACCCCCTTGCATGAATTTTGTGCACCGGGCCTCTAGTGTGTGTGTGTGTGTGTGTGTGTGTGTGTGTGTGTGTGTGTGTGTGTATTTAAACTCACTTAGCGCAAGGTAACTTATATACTCATAACTGTCATTTATAAAAATGAAAATATTAAGAATTTTTTTAAGATGCCCAATTTAGGTGAATGAATATATGTTAACTAAAAACTTCTTGAGTAGGCTGGGTGGAATTGAAGAAATATTAAATTGAACAAAAATATGTATAAAAACATGTATCTGTATATAGAAAGGTATATATTTATTTAAATAGATATGTATATATGTGAAAGTGGGAGGGATTTCACTGAAATGTTCATTGTAATAACCAAACAATGATAACAAAAATATCTGACTATAAAGAACATTTAACTTTTATTTTTTATTATTCTTTCATTTTCTACAAAACTGTATGTGTAATAAAATACATATAGTTACACATATGTGTTTATATATATACACACACATATACATATACATACCTATCCATTTATTCATAGAATGTGGTTCCTTGGGTCACACTGAATAAGAAAGCAAACAAAGGGGAGGGGCAGTTGGGGCCAATCAAGCATGCAGGGGAAGAGAGTTAGGGGTGACCGTGCTGGTAGCTGGCATGTGTGGAAGCACAGGAGAGGGAACACTGGATATTCCTGGCAACTTAAGACAGCAGAAAAGAATACATTCCATACAAAAGGTAATAAAGACCATAATGTGTGTGTGTGTTTTAAAATGCCTGTCACATTTTATCTGGTAGAAGATGTTTAAATGACAAAGGTGAGTAGCTGAATGAAGTAACTTTATCTTTTCTCCAACTAGAATAGTCATTTAGTTTCAGGGTTTAGTTGTTATTGGCATTACCAATAACTTTGGTATGATGCTTTCTGTTTTTATTTTTTCCATTTGAAATAATATTATTTCTTATTTACATCCTTGGGACCTCAGTTCAGATTCTTTATTTTTTATTTACTGTTATTGTTTTAAAAATTCTCACCCAAGGATATTTTTTTCCCATTGACTTTTAGAGAAAGTGGAGAGAGAGAGGAGAGAAACATGGATGTCAGAGAGACATCAATTGGTTGCTTCTTGCAGGCTCCTTGACTGGGGCCAGTAATCAAACTTGCCACCCTTCAGTGAGTAGAACAACACTCTAACCACTGAGAATATCAGCCAGTGCTACTCAGCTATTTTTTGAATTGTGAATTTGTAACTTGATTTTACCTGTGTTTGTATTATTATCAAAACATTTAACAGAAAAGATGTGCTTAAGAACAATATCTGCAAATGTTTCTGAAGTAGCTAAATATTCTTTTCTCACATTTCATATCCTTGGTTACTTGTCACTTAAATAATTACTAAATGATGCTTTTGAATTTCTTATTTTCATCTCAGCACTCCTTTACCTTTTCTACTGATAGCACTTTACAAATTGGCTTTTCAGATAGTGGAATATAGTCAACACTGATGCTTTTCTGATCGATCAAACCAGCTTCTTTTGTTGCTTACTGGCGACAGGGTCAGTGATTTTGCTCACATCACTGTCAAACACAATATTATTGAAGTTTTAAAAAATATATTTTCAACCAATTTTTAGACGAATTTAAAGACTGAGGGAAAGTTATAAACATGCAGTCACTTTGCAAAAATTCCTGCCCGAAAAGATTCAAAGAGGTGAGGCTTGCTTTCCTATCCTTTCAGAAAGTTATTTACTAATTCCAACGTATCTCTTACAACAGAGTGTGGAGGTTGCAAAGCAGAAAGATGGCTGTCCCTTGGTAAACAAAGAAACTCATTCTGTACTGAGATCCCAATCACGAGATCCCCTACCATTTGAATTTTGGTCCTCAGCTTTTCAGGCCTCAGAACTCACCTTGTCTGTTTCCCAAATTTGATCAGACTCTGGAATTCTTAGATATACTAAGTTCATTGGACTGCTACTGAGTGCAATGTGAATGCTTGTGTCTTAGTTTTCAGTGAGAATTTTATTAAGTAGAAAAATTACTCATATCAGTTTAACAAGAGGACTTTCCCTTGTAGCATGACAAATATCAGTGGATGAATGGGTGATCATAGAATCAGAACTCAGTAAGTTCCAGAAGTAGAATTTTCAATGATCTCAGCAGAAGGTTAGACATGAAGGTAAGATTTTTGGTAAAGATTATAGCTTATACATTTATTTTTCCTAAAGACATAGTCTTTGGAATAACATTCTAGCCTTTCATGTTCCTGGTAACCATTTCCTCTCTGCTACATTATAGTTGCAAGAACACTACACCTTGCTTGTATTACTCTCTACTTTTTTTTAAATTTATAAATCTTTATTGTTAAGATTATTACAATTATTCCTCTTTTTTCCCTCCATAGTTCCCCTCCACTCGGTTCCCACCCCACTGTCTGCCCTTACCTCTCCACTGTCCTCAACCATAGGTGTACAATTTTTGTCCAGTCTCTTCTCACACCCTCCACACCCTTTTCCCCCCAAGAACTGTCAGTCCACTCCCTTTCTATGCCCCTGATTCTATTATATATTTACCAGTTTATTCTGTTCATCAGATTTTTTTTATTCACTTGATTTTTAGATTCACTTGTTGATAGATATGTATTTGTTGTTCATAATTTTTATCTTTACCTTTTTCTTTTCCTTCCTCTTTTTAAAGAATACCTTTTAGCATTTCTTACAATACAGGTTTGGTATTGCTGAGCTCCTTTAGCTTTTTCTTATCTGTGAAGCTCTTTATCTGACCTTTAATTATGAATGATAGCTTTGCTGGGTAATGTAATCTTGGCTGTAAGTTCTTGCTATTCATCACTTTGAATATTTCTTGCCACTCCCATCTGGCCTTCATAGTTTCTGTTGAGAAATCAGCTGACAGTCGTATGGGAACTCCCTTGTAGGTAATTAACTGTTTTTCTTTTAATGCTTTTAATATTCTCTCTTTGTCTGTTGCTATTGGCATTTTAATTATGATGTGTCTTGGTGTGGTCTTCTTTGGATTCGTTTTGTTTGGGATTCTCTGCACTTCCTGGACTTGTAAGTCTATTTCTTTCACCAGGTAGGGGAAGTTTTCAGTCATTATTTCTTCAAATAGGTTTTCAGTATCTTGCTCTCACTCTTCTTCTGGCACCCCCATAATTCTGATGTTGGTACACTTGAAGTTGTCCCAGAGGCTCCTTATACTATCTCCATATTTTTAGATTCTTATGCTTTTCTCTTTCCTTATAGTTGTAGAATTTTCACTCAGCCTGTCTTCCTGTGATTCTGGATGATGTCTGTTTTGTCTTTTAGTTGTAGTTTTGAAATTGTTGTGCAAGGCAGCAGTTTAGGTGTTTACCTATGCCACCATATTGGTTTCTCTCCACTTTCTATTCTTCCATTAATTACTGACACTTTTTCTAGTAGATATATTCTTTGGTTAGAAGTAGTAATGGCTTCATTAAGGTACAGTCACCTCTTGGCCCCGATATATTATGTGTCAGTTTGTAGTTTAACTTTCAGAGGATAATATTCTATTCTAAATTCCAAACATCACTATCCTTTTGTTTCCCCATGACCTACTTAATAATGTCAATAATTTTAAGCTGCTATCTTTACCATGGTTTTTCACCCTGGATACACATGGAGATCACATAGGAAATTTAAAAATACAGATATCTTGGACTTGTGCCATTCTAACTAAATTTGAATCTCAAATTAAAATGGGAAAGTCTATTTAAAAAATCTCCACAAGTTATTCTGATGAATCACCATGTTTTAAAGCCTCTAGTTTATACACTTAACTACTCAATTATCAATGTGTATGATTTTCTGCAAAGAGGGAATCTGCTACACTATTTAACCAACTGCTATATTTGATATATTCCTCTCCCGAACTGAGCTATTTCAATTTTGAGAGTTAAGAAATGTACCATCATTGGGTTTCTTATCTATCACACACTGAAACATCATATCAACAGTGATGTATCTTCATAGAGAAAGTTTTGAATGCCAACAAAAACTTACCTTTACCATGAGTTGAGCATATGCCAGTTAAGGGGTAGTTTACCTCCATGAACCTTTCTGTTCATTTTCTTTTTGTTTTATTTGTCAGATGTGTTTTTTAAGAAAGAGTTCTCTACATCCTTTGCAGCATTTATTGTTTATTGATTTATTGATGGTAGTTAATCTGACAGGTGTGAGGTAATACCTCAATGCAGTTTTAATTTGCATATCTTTCATAATTAGTGACATTGAGCATCTTTTCATATGTCTCTTGGCCCTCTGCATGTCTTCTTTGGAGAAGTGTCTATTCCAGTCTTTTGCCCATTTGTAAATTGCATTGTCTTTGTGTGTGTGTGTGTGTGTGTGTGTGTGTGTGTGTGTGTTGGTTTGTATATATTTATAAGGTTTGTATATTAACACCTTATCAGATGCAACATTGGTGAACATGTTCTCTTATTCAGTGTGTTGTCTCTTCATGATGTTTTCCTCTAGCATTTTTGGGGCTTTCTGCAGTGGTGACCATCACAGTTGGTGCTAAAACCAGGCCAGGGGTTCCAAATATTGCCACCAGAAAAACCACTGAAGTCAGCATGGAAATGACCTCAGAAGTTATGGATGCAGCTCTGGATGAAGCCATTGCCATCAATAATGAAAAAGGTACAACAGAGAATGAAAGCTCTGGTGAATATGTGGAACCAGAAGAAGGGAATTCTCCAGTAGACTATGAATGCTCTGCTGAGGAAGATTCACAGGAAGAGGCCATATTGGAGTTGGGGCTACCTCGGCTCAAGCTAATCTCAGATAGGTTGACACTTAAGCAAAAAGTGCTACAGAGAAGCCCATAAGTGCCTTTGAAGTTTTAGTAATCTTAGTTTTTTATTTTTCATTTTTTTAATTTTTTAAAAAATATATTTTGTTGATTTTTTACAGAGAGAAAGGGAGAGAGATAGAAAGTCAGAAACATCGATGAGAGAGAGACATCGATCAGCCGCCTCCTGCACGCCCCACAGTGGAGATGTGCCCGCAAGCAAGGTACATGCCCCCAACCGCAATCGAACCTGGGACCTTTCAGTCTGCAAGCCGACGCTCTATCCACTGAGCCAAACCGGTCTCAGCGTAATCTTAGTTTTTTAAATGTCTTTTCTGGAAAACTTGAATGTACCTTAAAAATGTTGTGTGTACTGATAAGTTTTAGAACCGATGGTTTTCTCATCTCTGATATTAGAGTAATACATTGCAATATAGAGTTCTCCTTTGGGTTTAAATTCTACATCATAGGAATTGAGCTCTCTCTACAACCTACACTCACTTGAGTTTGTCTATACATTTACTTTACTGTCATGTATTAAATCTGAATCTTTGAGTTTTGATTTCAATTCATTTAAATAATATTGGAAAATCTTTTAAAAATTACTTAAAGGAAAAATGGAAAAAAGAAAAGCTTCAAAAGCAGAGTGCTCTGCCCGGTTAAGGAATATGCTTTATTTTTATCCCAATCCTGCAGTAAAGTAAATGGAAAAACCGATAAATCAAGTAACTGTCCAAAGTGTCAAAGCTGATAAATGATGAGTATATTCAGATCTTCTCAGTTTACCTCCAGAATGCCCCCCACCTGTTTAAGGAAAAAAAAGAATGTTTTGTTCCCCCATTCTTCTAAACAAGAAACAATACAGCTCAACAACAATGCACATTACTGGAAAACATTACTATAGCTATAACTCAGATAGTAAGAAGATGACTGCTAATCACATTTAAACAATCACAGAAAAAAAAATAATTTACTATACAAAATAAATTAAATCATAAATGCAAACTGTTTCCGTTCAAATATATATAAAAGTCAGAGTAATAAATTAAAAAAAGTTCAAGTTGTTGTAAGAAACATAATTAAAATTTGAACATTTTAATAAGTTGTCATACTTAGAAAAGGGGTATTTTGTTGTAGTAGTAGTAGTAGTAGTAGTAGTAGTAGTGGTAGTGTGTACTATATCTTTCAGAAAGCCTGGTAAAATCAGTGGCTAGAAAGAACAAGGTCTTATGTTAGAAAATTAATTACTATTCTGTATTGCCCCCCATTCACTCAGTAGGATCAGTGGTTAAAACAAAGTAAAACGATTATAAACATGAAACTAAACAGAAGATTTAGTTTCTTCTCTCCAGGAACATATTATCTTTCTAAAAACTAGAAACTAATGTGTAAAGAAGTTCATAACTATGTTAGAGATTTGCATAAACTTTTATAGGTAAATACTGAAAATATTAAGTGGCAAAGTTTCAAGGAATAATGTAATCTTTAGTAGCAATGATAGAAATTCGGGTTTGGATTAGAAAAATAGAGCAGTTATTTTATTGTAGGAAAGAATGCATAGTGATAGGTATGGAGCTGTGAGCAAATGATTGACAAAAAGATGCAGCTAAACCAGCTGGCTTTCTTAGAGGATGGGTGGGTAGGAATAAAAGATTATTTCCTTCTTGGGGTTCGGTTTGTGTTCCAATTGAGTGAATATTTATTTAGAACCCTTAGGTAGGGCTCCCTCTTCATATTCTGAGTAAAAAAAGAACTAAGGAGGGAGGGGCATGCCAGGAAGCTGACTGAGAAAGGGAGAATAGTATGCAGGTGTTTTTGGGTGTCCTTAGGATCAGCACTTGAAAATAGCCAAGTTCAGGCAAGCCTAAACTGCAAAGCAGACCCACTGAAGGCCGTAGTCAGCCCAACAAGGGGTCCGGAGGTGAAAAAAAACAACAACCCATAGTTGCCCCAGGGGAATATGGGGCTGAGTTTGGGTGCTTCAGATGCAGCAGGCCCTTTGGGTTAGACAATTTCCTCAGCGGACAGTAGGAGGCTTCTTTGTCAGCAGCACTGGCAGCCCTTGAGGGAAACAGATCTTGGATTCTGAAGGCAGCCTGAGGGGTGCTTCACTGTGTTCTGAGATTGCTCTCTGACCAAGCAGTAATCGTGAACTTCAGAATTAACCCAGTTAAAAAAGTGGAGTGTCCACTAAATCAGAAACTCCCAAGATGGAGCCTAGATGACAGCATTAAAAAATAAATCTCTACAGGAAATTATGTTGATCATCCAGGTTTGGGGATCACTGATCTAAAGGATATGCGTGACTCTCACAAAGCTTGAGAAATAACAAAGCTTTCCTTTCTCCAATATTCAGTAATCTCACACAGTATACACTGTTCTTAATGGGCAGAGCAGGAGGATGAATGAAAAAAAATCACATTGTGAATAACTCTGGATTCAACAAAAGGGCATTTTAAGTGTATTCCACATTATATATGAACAAAGAGATGAAGTACAATAGGAAGCTCACTTAATTGCTATTGCATTTAGAAGAAATTAAAGGTTTTGTTTACACCATTATAGAATAGACATAAAATTATGTTATTTCATACATTCTTCACACAGATACATAATAACCTACCACGGCAAGCAGGTAACATAAATAAAACTAATTGATAATTTTATATTGCAGGAACCCCTTTAATGTAAAAGTAGCATGCTATCTGTACAATTTTAGTTCTAATACTTGAGAACAAGCATTTAGAAAAAATGCATGTTAAAATATGTATAATTGGATATTTTGTCTAGATTTGTGGCCTATTTATTAAAATCTGTTACTAGTAGGACTTAATGTTATTCTTTGCTCCAAATATTTGTTGGTATTTAATGTTTATTGTTACATGTTTTGGGGTAATGCCCTTCACCCTCAAATACCTTTTGCCTCCAGAAATTTGGGTCTTCTTTCTCCCTACCTTCTCTCCTTTCCCCAGTGAATTCCAGTTATGTGACAAAGTGTTTGACCAACTAGAGTAGATCTGATTGAGACAGGATTACCGAAAAGAAGAGGGTGTGTCTCTTTTCATAATCCATGTTCAGCTCTGGGTGGGGTGGATCTAATTGATACCTTAGTGCTGGATAGAACTTCTGGTCCTTGCATTTTAGACACAATATGCAACTGATAGGCATTCATCTCTGCCCTGAATTAGTGACACTTGCTCATGGAGGTAATGTGTGAACATTTAGCAATGTAGAAAAGCTGAGCAATGAAAAAAAAACACTATAACACTTGGGGCCCAGCCTGTTTTGCTATGGAATACCCATGAGCAAGAGTTAGGATAGAGAGAGAAACTATTTCTTCTTCAACTCTGTGGAACATTTCTTATCTAGACCAGGAAGGAATAGGAGGGATTCCAGTAGTTGCAACAGAATTGGTGTTGCATTTCCAGCTTCTGAGGGTGCTAGGAGCTTCCTTTGTACCTGATTCCTTTCATGCAGTGCTATGATGTAGTTCATGAGAGGAGGGGCAGGTTTTTGTGGTGAGCAGGAGTGGATCAAGTCCAGGGAACCAGTGAGCTCAGAGTGAGCATGAGAAGCACCTCTGACTTCCCGTGGGAGATGCTACAGGTGGAGAGTAGTTTCTATGAGAAATGCTTGCTGGGTAGCTTTGGTGCCATGAAGGGAAAACCTTTTGAAAAGACAGAATTTGTTTGTTAATTAAGCACTGCCATAGGATATTGATAAAGTGACTTCATTCTAGGAGCAGAGGGATGAAGCCTGTCTGTATTATTTGTATGAGGAATCTCATATAGCTTATACAAAGATGCTGAAATGCTCTTTTGAGAAGGCAATTAATGCAGGGCTTGCATTATGGAATAAAGAATATGCAAATTTTCTGTCAGTTTGAAACTCTCCTAAGAAATTATTTTACCATATTCCAAGGTACAATAGTTTAGTGTTAAACATAATTAAGCAAATTATTTCCATGGCTAAGAACTGTTATATAAATTGTTGACTTGAGATCATGAGTAATGAAAAATAAATATAAAGGTATTCTTTAAATATCTATAGCCACTGTGTTCTTTTCATTAGAGCAATCATTTTAAATAGGAAAATACAACAATTATTTCAGGCCATACTGCCTAGTGCATGGCATAGATGGGGGTTCTGATTGTCTTCAATGTGTGACTTTCCAGCTACAGTCACTGGGTTCTCCTGACACTTCAAAGAACAGAGTTGAGACAGTAAGTTCTTCCACTGAGACTTCCAGGGAGATCAGAGGCTGAGGGCAGACAGCCACTCATGCACAGAAGCACAAACCCTTCCACCCCAGGACAGCACCTACCTACTGTCAGAATTGAAAAGAATGCTCTCTGGGAAAACATGGCTGTCTGGATCCAGTTGCCAGGCAGCCAATCTCTGCAGTTTTCTTTTGCTGAAATGTTCAAAGAGAGAGAGGCTTTTGCTGCAATAGTATGCCCTTTATTTTCAAACTTTATCTATCCCACAGTGATATCAATCCTATATCCAAGGGGCATTCTTAAGGTATTATCACAATCCACAGGTACATGCACCTTCCAGAGAACTGAGGTGCTTCAGATTCAGCAGTTTTAATGTCGTGTGTGTGTGTGTGTGTGTGTGTGTGTGTGTGTGTGTGAGAGAGAGAGAGAGA
>JAAGEH010002534.1:805426-912131 GCA_011751065.1 Lasiurus cinereus
AGAGAGAGAGAGAGAGAGAGAGAGAGAGGAGAGAGAGAGAGAGAGGATGTGTGTTTTGAAAGTCTCAGAATTTTGTATTTGAACAAAATCATTTGAATAGAACCTCTTTATATCTAATGCCCAGTAAATGCATCAATCACTCTTCCTATCTTAGTGCCCAGTGTGGCCTAGAATTACTGATCCCAGGTAAGTTCAGTTGACCACCTGTGTCTTCTTTTAAGCAGAAAGGTTCACCTAAGATGCTAGGGGAAGCATTGTTTCAGTGGAATGGCCTCTCCTCGGGATACTAGAGAGTTCTCTGAAAAGCTTTTGGCTGTCCTGCCAGTAAGATTCTGCCCTGGCTTCTTCCTCCTCCTGGGTGAGTTACTGTGAACCCTTTCTCTGAGATCTTACTCATCAGCACTTACAAAGCAAACTGAATGTGAGCTGATGTGCAGGGAGCAGGGTTTCAAAGGGCAGGCACTGTGAAGCTTTCTCACCAAGAACATTGTTGCCTAAGCCTTACATGCCATCTTTCCTATTGACTTATTGTGATGTTCCTGAATGTTAATTCCTTGAGTAGACAACTTCTAGGCTTTTGTATTCAGAATATCATTACAGTCCACATATATTAACTGAGAGGGAGGGAGATGCTGAAGCTTTATTTTAATTTTCCATCAGGCAGTACTAATATGTACATTCTTAGCTAATTGCCATTTTAAAAGTCACTGGATGGCTGAGATCCAGGACTGCTAAGCCTCAATGAGTAAGTGTGAGTGTGAGGAGTTCACATTAATGTGTTAATCATCTATTGTGGCAGTCATTTAGTTTTAACACATAAATTTGGCAGCAGTTGGTTGTCCATGTTTAAACATGAGCACTTAAAGGGGTAGAGGCAACTAGTGCACAAGAAATTCAAAGTAGTTGCAGAAAGAGGAGCAGAGATGAAGGGCATCCTGAGCAGAAGTAGTAACTGTCCGAAGTTTTGATGAATTTCTAGTTCTCATTCCTCCTACCACCTGGTCCCTAATTCTGATTTGTCCTACGGACTGGGAACAAGAAGTATTCATAGGTAGATATCTGCAATTATTAGGAGTTTATTATACCTAGTACAATGCTTATGCTCAGGATATATTGAACAAATATAGAAATACAATGTGGCTAAATGGTAGAAATGAGACTGGAAAAGACAGGATGCAAACCAGACATTTGTGATAAAAGAAAACCCCAAAGGAGTTGCAAGTGATGAAATATAAGTGAGAGGACTGATGCCTGTGGTAAGGATTCAGGCTAGAGTTAGCTCTAGAGGTAGGTGAACTGTCACTTTTTTTCAAAATAATCTCATTTCAATAACCTTTATGTAAAATGAATCAAAGAACACGATAACTAATGGAAAAGCACAGACAAAAATAAACACTAATATAAGTAATACATAAATCATTTGCAATTTTAAAATACTGGTCTCTTTCCATACATTTCAAGAGAAAAACACCCTGCCCCTTTTGTATCTTTGATTTTGTGAATACAGATTAATGTTTTTAGGCATTAAAAATGGAAGCTAAAGAGTGCTTTCTTTAGAAGGGATTTTTTTTTTTTTTGCTATTTAATGCACATCAATTTAGCCCTACACAATGGAATTGAAAATGGGATGTTTATTTCAGTGAAGATGTTGGGAAGAGAGTAAGTGTAAGAGACTTAGTTGTAAATTGGTTCAGACAAGGCAAGTCATAACTGAAGGACAGTGCATGCCTTTATGTAGGGTGGGAAGGACCATTAGTCACACATCTATCTTTTAAGTCACTGAGAGAACAATCCCCATTAGTAACATCATTTTGAATAATAAGAAAAATGTATGTATGTCCTTGTAATTTCAATAAATAGTGAATCATACAGCTGAGAAATTTGCAGGCACCTGGGAAAGTTAATTAACTCCATAATTTTATTGAATACTTTCTACATTATTAGAATAGTATATTAAAATATATCTTGGTGAATATGAAGCATAAATATAGCCCCATAAAAAAAAGCTGAGAGAGAAAAATATGTGAAAATGAATTAATACAGTCTGTGCACAAGTAAATTGCTTACAGTAAGTCAATAAAGGAAGGAATGTCTTTCCAATCCATTTCTGAGCTGATGTATCACAGTACCTAGCCTTGTCTCTGGTTTTGATCACAGCTGTGGACCAGTCTGGAGGACCTTACACTCACTGTGTACTGATCTTATTCCATCTCAGCTTCATTCTACTGGCTTCTCTGGTTTGTACTTGGGGACTTCTCCAGTGCTGTGCCCACTGTATCTAGGTTCAGGCTCAGCCCAAAATGATGAAGAACTGATATCGCTAATGGCAACACTAAGATGGGAGAGGAAACCAGTGGGAAAAGGCCCTTGTCCTTCAGGTGAACAATGCATCTAGGCATTGTGCATGATTTTCAGGTTTTAATAGAAAAAAAGTTCAAAGCAAACCTAAAATAAATATATTTAAATTTATTAGAAAGTATTAAAAGAGTACTAAAAGCACATAAACTCTATAGGTGAGATATGAGAAAGGGAGATATTGAAATGAGAGAAATTAAGTCAGGGGAAAGTATTCTATTAGAAGAAATATATTTTTAAAAAATAGGAAAGAGCAAGCCATACAGTTTGAATATTTGCTTAAAATATTGTTGGGAAATGAATTATTTGACCATATTGTAGAAGGTCCTGATTATCATGGAAATGAGTACTTAAGTTTGGTAGGAAAAAGGAAAGGATGAAAACTTTTAGACTGGGTTGGTATTGAGAAGTACAGAGGATATGTTCAAACCTACAATATGGGAAAATTAATAAGTTATATGGAGAAAACCATCATTTGTCTTCTGTGAGTCACTGTGAATTCTCTGATGGCAGAAACCATAGCATAGCACATTACACATTGCTCCCCATGCTTGCTTGCTTTCTCTTTCTTCCTTCCTTCCTTCCTTCCTTCCTTCCTTCCTTCCTTCCTTCCTTCCTTCCTTCCTTCCTTCCTTCCTCCCTCCCTCCCTCTCTCCTTCCCTCCCTCCCTTTCTTTTTTTCTGACATAGAAACTTAATAGATATTGAATGAATAGACCAAGGCCACCTTTTACAAATAAAGTCTAGTGGAGACAACTATTCATTTCACTGACTCCTCTCTCTGCTTTCAGTCTTGCTTAATGACTGATACTGTCTACATTAATTTCAACTCTGTCAAATGGAAGACCCTTCTGAAGCAAAGCTGTTTTTTGTGCCTGTGTTATTACCTGTTATTTATTACCTGTTGCTGGGATATCTGCTTTTGCACATAGCTTAAGTGTCTTCAGAGCACCTTGTTTCAGGCCCAGCTTGCCACCAAATAAGCCCTAACTAGTTCTCTCTAGGGAAGGATATCATTCCCAAATTCATCACTTGTGAGATTGGTATTCACTTACGTTTATCAAGTAATACTTCATTCAAATGTTGTTTGTAATAACATGCTTAAGATTTAAAAATTTGCCTAGCTCTAGCTGGTTTGGCTCAGTGGATGTAGCATCCACCTGTAGACTGGAGGTCCCAGGTTTGATTCGGGTCAGAGACACATGACCAGATCTCGGGCTTGATCCCCAGTAGGGAGTATGCAGGAGGCAGCTGATCAATGATTCTCTCTCATCATTGATGTTCTATCTCTCTCTTCCTCTCTGAAATCAATAAAAATGCATTTAAAAAATTTGCCCAAAGAAACTTTTATTTATTTCTAATTAAGAAGGTTTACTTAATACAACAGTAGTGACAAAATTATATTTGTCTAGACCATCTAATGCCATTGAACAGAAAAGGTCTTTGTCTGACATAAATTCATTGGCAGTAGCTCTGATGTTGGTTATAAAGTGATAAATTTCTAATTTATTTTTTAAGTAAAATGCCTACTTTATAGAAAAGAAAAGGAAAACATTCACAGCATTGCAATTCAGTCAAATATTAGAAATTTTCAGCATTATTAGGAAGGTGAAAGATGATCTTATATTTATCGTTTGATACTGTGTGTTTACTTTCCTGTTGTAGCTTGGAGATAAATTTGACAAAAGGAACCAGAAACCAAGTTGTCCTTAGAGGTAGAAAGTCAAGAGGAGCACTGTGACACTTTTCAAAATAAGTGCAATGTGAATAAATAATAACTAGAAAAGATAAATAAAAATCTCTAAAATATTCTTCCTGTTCTAGCCCTTTTCTCTGCTTGATTGGTCAGGAATGATGATGTGATTCATCATCTTCACTTCACTGTTGGGATTAAAACTTCCAGAAATGCTGACAGGATCAGGAGGGCATCCCTTCCCTTCCTCTCCTCTAAAACTCAGTCATGGTTAATTTAGCCATGGTGAAAGAAGCCAACATTAAATTCTAAAGCAACATTGCTTCACACATATTACACTGTTTATCCCTTCCAGATGCCAAAATTGATAAAAGTAAACCATAGTCAATTCACAACAATGGAATCATGAAGAAGCATTATACATGAAACTTATAAAATTATGCTTGTTCCAAAATAGCCGACTCCCTTAGGAAGACTGCTTTGCATTAGGACAAAGAGAACACACTGAGACTTTGTCATTCAGAAACAACCATCATGTTTTCTTATCTTTTCCTTTTAAGAAGAGGAGACAATTATATCTTGTATGCGATGCTATTATGATCTACAATTTTAAATCTCCAATTTTTCTTTCAAGCTTTGAATAAGCTTGTATTCATGTCTTTGATCAGTTTGAAAACTCCTGCTGTCATCCTGGGCAACATTAGCTTTTTCGCCTGGAGGCCCTTGTATGAACTTTTCAAGGATGTTTGAATTTCAAGCTGTAACTATCTAAAATGGATAGAAAATAGAGTAACCCAGGTAAAAAAAAATAGTAGCTAGAATATTAAAACTTTTCTGAGAGATAAAAAAAGAAGACTCAGATAATGAAGTGAGGTAGCCTGGTTCCTGAGTAGGAAAGCAGAGTATTAAAAAACATTTTTGTTTTCCTAAAATAAACTCATAAAATGAAATAAATTTTATTTTGAATGTATTAAAACCATTCTTAAGTTCTTATTGACTAAGAAAAAATAGAGAAAAACTTAAAAATATAGTACTAACAATCCAGGACAATTTCCTTCAGGTAATAAAAAGTTATAATGAGGTGCAGTTCCAAGACTGAGCAGAATGAGCAGTATAAATGAGACAAAAAACTGAAGCAAGCTTCATTGTACAGAATTGAATGCAATAAAAAATAAATTCATTGATCAGAAGCTTTTTAATAAAATCCTACCATTTGCAACAGCATGGATGGAACTGGAGAGCATTATGCTAAGCGAAATATAGAGAAAGATGAATATCACATGATCTCACTCATTTATGGAATATAATGAATAATATAAACTGATGAACAAAAACAGAGACAGAGAAGCATCCATCAGACCGTCAAACCTAAGAGGGAAGGTAGGGGAGGGTGGCGGTAAGGGGGAGAGATCAACCAAAGGACTTGTATGCATGCATATAAGCCTAACCAATGGACACAGACAACAGGGGGGTGAGGCATGAGTTGGGGAGGTAGCGGGCAATGGGGGAATAAGGACACATATGTAATACCTTAATCAATAAAAGAAAAAATAAAAGGACAAAAATCATTGGAATAATTTATTAACTCTATTTTGAGCAAATGTGGATCGCATATCAGACAGTATTCAAATAAGTTTCAGTTGCATTGAAGTGCTTAATGAATGATAAAACTTCAAAAATAATTATGCCCTTTTGGTCAGAGAAAAAAGCTATTCATGGTCTGAAATTAGTTGTAAAAGACATAAAGGAAATACAGATGTTAGATTACATGATCATTTGAGAAATTTTATTATGACAAACTAAAATAAAAGGCAAATTATAAGTCAGCAATGATTATAAGTAATAAATAAAAAAATATTATAGTTATGTAGTTAAAATTTAACATAAGAAAATTATACTAACATATTAATAAGGTCTAACTAAAGGAGGAAATACAAAAATTACAGAATACAAAAAGTTAGAAAATTTAGCAAAAACAAATTCTGTATATTTATACTAGAATTTCAAGACATAAAAATTTAAATGAAAGTCTTTTTGTACAGTAAAGTAGCCATTTATAAAAGTTTATACAAAATATTGAAGAGGATGTATTAAAGAAGATGTTTTATTACATCTTGATTTTATTTTATTGATTTTAGAATATAAATTAGGACAAATATTTAGAATGAAATATCAAGAATCATAAAAGGAATATTGCCTAAGTACTATAGTCTAAGCATCTTCTCTAAGAAAATGACTAAATTACAAAAGACATTTATGTATTAAAGTATTTTAACAAATTACCTATTATAGCTAAACTTGAGAATAATATCAAGAAATGGTTAAGATGTTTAGAAAGTAAATCTAGATTTATATAGCTTTCAATAATAGTGTCTATATTTTGTTAAAGGAAAACATTCAAATATTGCATATAGTTTTTCTCAGTTATGTAAAGTTTACAGCAAATGCAAGCAAAAAAGAAATAAAACAACACTTAAGAACTTATTTTCTTGTATCTGCACATGGGTCTTCTCTAAACTTTAATAATAAATATATAATCCTTTCACAATAACAACATGTAATAACCAAAACTAATAGAAGCATACAAATGGCTTATTTAATTAAAGTAAAAATACCATGATTATACATTTTACAGATAAGAATATTTAATAAATAATATTTTTTTAATAAATCAATATGCTTTATTTATTATAATAAAATATGAGTTTTTATACCTAATAAATTAGTTTCATTGATTATAATTAAAAATAATTTTTTCTGCTGCCTAAAAATATTGTTCTAAATGTCACTTGTATGACTATACAGATGAAAAGACAGATATTTTTCAACATATTAGATGCAATAATTCAATTGAATATTAAGTCATAATTATAAAATTAAAACTACTTATTTTCCATAATCAGTAAAAGAGAAAGAACATTAATGGAATCCATAAAGAACACATACTTTATGTATAACTTTCATAGCCTGGGTTTCCAATAAAACAGTCTTGAGGAGAAGATTGGGATTAATCTTTAAGAGGTTTAATGTCAGGCTAGCAATAGTAAGAGATACAGGAACTAAGTCAGGGAAGGAAGGGGAATCATGAAAGATGATGCATTATCTTTCTGGCCATTACTTCACAATTACCTCTTAAGACAAATCAATCATTTGGCAGTTTTTTCTGTTAGACACCTGTATACAGGATTCATAGTGTTGTTCTCCATTGGAGGGAGAAAGAACAGAGATTCTGTTTGCCAGTCATCACATTTTCACCGACAGGGAGTTACACACACACACACACACACACACACACACACTTTCCAGTTGCATTATTAGGCCCCTTTTGTGGTTGCTTGGGGAACTGGACCTGTTGCCCTAGAGTGTGGTGTATTATTCAAGTTCAGATGGAAGGAAACAAAAACGGAGGCCAAATGGCTGATGAGCCTGACTCTGCAAGGCTTCATGGACCTACCTAAGTGGAAGAGCTCAATCACAGGAGTGGCTGAGGAGGAGGAAGCAGGAAACCTAGTTCTCAGGATTTTGAGAGGTGTGTATATCTCATATAATGGCTGTCCCTTACATCTCCAAATATGCTATACTTTCCTCTATTAAAAAACAAAAACTAAACTCTATAAAAATGTAGTGAGCCCTCATTCATTTTTACCCTACTTTCTCCCATTTAGAGTTAACATTCTCAAAAGGATTATCTGTAATTGCTGTGACATTTCTAAAATCTCAAGTTCCTTCCAGCTACTACTCAGGAGTTCTATTATATCAATCTTTTAAAATGTCATTGGAAGTTCTGATCTGTTAGCCAATGTTCTTTCACTGTCCCCCTACGCCACATTCTTTTTCAGCTTGGATCTCATCTTTAAAAACACCCTGGTATTCCTTCTCTGTTTTTATCTCACAAGCATTTGGCACAACTAATCACTCTCTCCTTTTTTCTTCAACATTTCTCTTCTTAGTTTGATTGATGATTTCCCCTGGTTTTTCTCCAACCTCACTAGTCATTTTATCTCTGTCTGTTTTGGGGGTTTGTCTCCTCTGCTCACTTTCTAAACGCTGTCTGCTGCAGGGTGTTGTCCTAACCCACACAGTGATGGGTGAGTACTGTTTCTTGCTATGAATCAACACTATCACAGGACCTTCTCTACTTTGCTGGTAGTGATGTTGCTTACTCTAACCACATGCTGTTATTTTGGTTTCTCAGAAATGCTAAGATCTGGTCATTTTGGGGGATTGTGCACTAGATGTTTCCTCTGCCTGGAAATCATTTTTCCCAGATCTTCAAATTGTGAGTTTTCTTAAATGTTGGATCTAAATTTAAAATATCATCTGGGAGGACTTCTTCAACAAATCCAATATAATAAAAGCCTAATATGTTGTGTCTAGTCACCAGGTTGTCCATTCAACTAATCAAAGCATAGTATGTTAATGATAGGCTAAAGCTGCTCAACTGCTCACTATGACATGCACTGAACGCTGTGGGAGGCAGATGCTCTGACCAGTAGGTTAGCTTGCTGAAGAGCGAGATGGGCCAGACATACCCTGGAGCTCTCCTGTGGTTCTTCCCAGGCTGACCAACCTCCTTCATCCCTCCCTGGCCCTGTTGTGCATGGGTGGGGTCACTTGGCCTGGCCTGCACACTCTCCCAATCCAGGACTCCTCAGAGGATGTCAGATAGCCAGTTTTGGCCTAATCTCACAGGCCCACTGGTGCATAAATTTGTGCACCTGGCCTCTAGTAATGCATAAGATGCTTCAATTTTCAACCACATTTTCTGTTGATTTTACTCATTAGCATTTGAAAGAATATTATACTATTTTTATTTTTCTATTAGAGTAAGATCTATCACTCCCCAATAAGACCATCTGTTGAGAGCAAAGAGGACTAATCTGTTTTGCTCACTGGAAGGTATGGAGGAGCCATATTAAATGAACAGCTTTTAATGAAAAATGAACAGCTTTTAATGAAAAATACAAAAATAACATTAAAAAGCATTTTTACTGACCAAATAATCTAACATTTATTCAAAGTAAATACCAAGACTGCTATAATAGTATAAGTATTGTATGATAGTCATAACATTTGTTTTAAAAGAGCAATATACACCAAACACTTAATTACATGTATGCTCTTTGATACTATCTAATAAAAGAGCAATATGGAAATTGACCATAACTCCAAGACACTAGATGGTTGCCCCTATGTGATCAAAGATGGCTGCCCCATGTGGACACAAGATGGCCACCACAAGATGGCTGGCAGGGGAGGGCAGTTGTGGGCAGTTGGAGGTAACCAGGCTGGCAGAGGAGGGCAGTGTGAGAGACCAAATCAGCAAGGGAAAGCAGTTGGGGGGGACCCAGGCCTACAAGGGAGGTTAGTTGTAGGCAATCAGGCAAGTAGGGAGAGCAGTTAGGGGTGATTGCATAAGCAGAAGAGGGCAGTTTGTGGAACCCAGGCCTGCAGAGGAAGACAGTTGGAGTGACTGGGACAGCAGAGGAGAGCAGTTGGGGGAGAGCAGGTCTGCAGAGAAGGACAGTTGTGAGTGATCAACCCAACATGGAGGGCAGTTAGGGGTGCCTGGGCCAGCAGAACAGGGCAGTTGGGGGGCGACCAGACCTGCAGGGGAGGACAGTTGGGGGGAGACGCAGGCCTGCAGAGGAGGGCCATTAGGGGGGATCAGGTTGGCAGGTGAGGGCAGTCTGGGGCAATTGGGCCAACTAGGGAGCAGTTAGGCATCAATCAGGCTGGCAGTGGAGTGGTTAGGGGATGATCAGGTGGCAGGAAAAAGTGGTTAGGGGCAATCAGGTAGAAGCAGGCAAGAAGTTGGGAGCCAGTAGTCCTGGATTATGAGAAGAATGTCTGACATGCAGCATTTATCTTTCTGTCTATGACTTATTTAACTTAATATATATTGGACATCCCTTGAGGGATCTCAGATTGGAGAGGGTGCAGGCTGGGCTGAGACACGTGCTCTCCCATGCATGAATATCCTGCACCGGGCCTCTACTCAATTATAATTAGTAACCAATGCATTAATTATTGCTTGACTTTTAACAGTACAGCAGCTTATTCTTGAAGCAATTTATATTTTTCCAATGGGAAAAAATATACATATACCTTATACAATTGTTTTGAGCTTGCTTTGAAATATTTAGTGTGCTTTCTTCTTGTTTCCTGGTTAATTGAGGTATAATTGCCAAATAGAGAATGTATATATTTATGATATACTAGAGGCCTAGGGCACAAAATTTGTGCATGGGTAGGGTCCGTAGGCTTGGCTGGTGATCAGGCCTGATCTGTGGGGTGACTGACAAGGTGATGGCGAGGTCCCCACTGACACCCTCCTTGGCTGGCCTGGAGCCACCCACTCAACAGCCCCACCTGCCACCGCCACCACCAGTCACCTCCTGCTATGGGCGAACAGCAAGGCAATTGGGAGAGAGCCCACACTGTCACTGGCCTTGGCTGGCTTGGGGCCTATAGGCTGGGGGTAGCTCCTGCATTGAGCATCTGCCTCCTGGTGGTCAGTGTTTGTCATAGCAACCAGTCATTCTGCTGTCTGGTTGATTTGCATATTAGGCTTTTACTATATAGGATAATGATACTTTTATATATGTACACATTATGAAATAATGTCCACAATCAAGCTAATTAACTACCCATCACCTTACATAGTTACAATTTTCTTCTTTTTTCTTTGTAAGGTAAGAACACTTAAGATCTACTCTACAGGCAAATTTCAAGAATATAATACAGAATTATTCACTATAGTTTTATTCCTGTACATTAGGTGTCCAGACTTATTCTACTTGCATATTTGAAACTTTGTACCTTTTGACCAATATCTCTCAATTTTCTTCCAACCCCTGAAAACCACCATTCTACTCTCTGCTTTTATGTATTTCAGTATTTAGATTCCTCATATAAAGTAGATCATGCAGCATTTCTCTTTCTGTCTCTGGCTTATTTAACTTAGTATATATCCTCCAGGTTCAGGAATGTTGTCTCAAATATTTCTGTGTATGTGCATATATCTCACACTTTTAAATCTATTTATCTGTCGAAGGACATTTGGGTTGTTTCCATATCTTGACAATTTTGAATATTATTGCCACAAACATGGGAGAGCAGGATTCTCTTCCAGATCCTGATTTCATTTCCTTTGGATAGATACCCAGAGTAAAATAGTTGAATCATATGGTAGTTATATTTTTAATTTTTTGAAGAACCACTACACTGTTTCCCATAAAATCTGTACCAGTTTACTTCACCACCAGCAGTGTGCATGAGTTACTTTTGAAAAATGTTTATAAGTCCATTGTCCATTTTATTAGTTTATTTATTTATTTGCTTGGCATGTAAACATTAAGTATATAATTTGCAGGTATAAATTAGAATAATATTTTAGATCACTACATAAATAGTATGTTTACAAATATCTGAATTCAACTACCTAGCAAGTAATGTTATGTAAAATACATTTTAAGTAATAGTTTCTTTTGTCCTTTTTCAGGGTATGTGTGTGTGTGTGTGTGTGTATTTGTGTGTATTGGTGTCTGTGCATACACTTACCTACATAGTCTGTTTTCATTTATCTTCCAACATCCCTATTTTGTAAGATACAATAAATATAAATAAACATATAACACAGTAAATATAATAAATTGAGCTTTAAATTAACAAAGACAGTTTGCTTGAAACAATAAATGTCTAGTGACCTACTAATGAAATAAATCATTTAAGATAGGCATGAACATATAATATTTGAGAGCATAAGGGGCTTTAAATACTTGCGTATTTTAAGGAATATGTACTGTGTACACCAACATAAATATACTATGATGTCTTGGGAAAGTTGATTTATATTTCTTGTGAATATCTAGGTACTGTTGCAACAAATAACAAATAAAAACAGTTTTTTAGCAATTTTGATCATATGAACTCCTACATTAGCAGTTAATAAGCATAAAGAAAAATGAAAGGGGCTCAACTCAACTTTAAATACCAGAATCTCTCAAGATATATTATAAATTCTACTTCTCATTTCTTAACAATTCCTTAATGAGTAGAAGTACTAGATGTAATCAGAAGCAGCATTTATATGACTATTTATATAATTAATTTTACTGAAGTCATTTTCATATAAGTTAAACTGTTGAAATTATACCTTTTAATAATGAGAAACACACATTCAACATAGTACTAATATTAAAACCTGACTGCTGTGCTCTTCACCACTTTATCCTTTGATATATTGAAAAAATCTTCATATGAGGTAGTATATTAAGAATTTTTTCAATAATGGATTTTAATTTTTTGTTAAATTGTACTTACTTGCACCTTTGTCTAAGCTCATGTTTATTTTTTTGAATTTGTTAATATTATGAAGCATAATGTTTTTTAAAAGTTAATTTTACTTTTAATTTGTATTTATTTCAATATTTTCTTTTTACATTTTGATTCTCTTTATGCTTTTTTGCCACTAATATAAAATGCAGCTTTTATAATCATAAGTATGAAAGTGTTCTTTGAATAAATTGAATCCTATATAATAAAAGAGTAATATGCAAATAGACCAAATGGCAGAAACCAACCAACTAATCAAAGTGTAATATGTTAATGATATGCTAAAGCTGCTCAACCACACCCTCTTATGTGCACTGACCACCAGGAGGCAGTCAGTCAACAGGTCCATCACTCACTATGACATGTACTGACTACTAGGGGCAGATGCTCCAACTAGTAGGTTATGGCTGATAGGGACTGAGTAAGATGACCTGAACATGCCCTGGAGCTCTCCCTCAGTGGGGTCCCTCAGCCTGGCCTGCACCCTCTTGCAATCCGGGACCCCTTGGTGGATGTTGGAGAGCTGGTTTCATCCCAATTTTGTAGGCTACTCCCCTTGGGAAGGTGCCAGACACAGGGCTCATGGCTGGCAAGTGCTCTCCCGATTGAGACTGATTGGGCATGAGCCTGCAGTAGACACAGTGGGGCCACGATGAGTGGGAGTGGTAGGCAGGAGCTGCAGGCAGCATTGGACTAAGGGTTTCAGCCCAATCCCTGCATGTCACCCAGAGGGACCCCACCTGTGCATGAATTCATGCACATGGCCTCTAGTGTTGTTATATTATTATTTTTTAAATATGTTGTTGTATTCAATTTGCTGATATTTTGTGTAATACTTTAGCATCTACATTCACATGCAAAATTGATCCATACATTTGCCCTTATGGGTAATTTTTCCTTGGTTATTGCAATTGACTGAATGTTTATGCCCCCAAAACATATGGTAAATATAATCTTCAGTGTGATACTTTTTAGATGTAGGAACTTTTGGAAGAAATTAGGTCATGAATAAAATTAATTATAAGTCAAGCAGAGAAAGGTAAGCATCACATGATCTCACTTAAATGTGAAATATAATGAACAAAATCAACTGACAAAATAGATTCAGAGACATGGAATCATAGAACAGACTGATGAATCTCAGAGGGAAGTGGGGAGGGCCTACAGCACTAGGGCAGGTGCAGGTTAGAGGAGGTCAAAGGGGGAAATAAAAGGGACAGAGGTAATAATTTGAACATTAAAGATAACTTATAAACAAAAAACGTTCCCCAAATCAAAATGACATATAAAAATAAATAAATAAAAGCCCCAGAGAGATGCCCCAATCTTTTTCATCATTTGAAGTCAAAATGGAAAAACAATGGCCAATAAAAATAGTACCTTCAATTTAAACTAATTTAATAAGTACATTATCATTTGCTGTTCCGGCTTGTTTTTGAACCAGTTTTATATTTATATATCATTTTTCTATAAATTGTCCTTTGTTTAAATTTTAAAGTTATTAGTATAAAATATGATAACATTATTATTTTTAAAAATTATCTTTATTATTCAAAGTATTACAGATGTCCTTTTCCCTTCCCACAATTGATACCCTTCCACCCCCTTCCCCAAGGCCTACCACACTATTATCTGTGTCTATGGGTTATGCCCATAAGTTCTTTGGTTAATCTCTTCCCATCCTTCCCCTGCACCCCATAACCTTCTCTCTGAGATTTGTCAGTCTGTTGTATACTTCCATGCCTCTGGATCTCTTTTGGTCCTCAGTTTTTGTGCATTATACCCTATATAATAAAAGCCTAATATACTAAGTGTCCAGTTTTCTGGTGACTGGTCAACTGTTCAACCAATCAAAGCATAATATGCTAATGATATGCTAAGGCTACTCAACCACTCACTATTATGTCCACTGACTACCAATGGGCAGACGCTCCAATTTGTAAGATTAGCTGGCTCCTGGGGTCTAGCCAATTGGAACTGATGGAGATAAGCCGGACACATCTTTGAGCCCTCCTGCTGTCTCTCCCTTGGCCTGTGCCCTCTTGTAATCTGGGACCCCTCAGGGGATGTTGGAGAGCTGATTTTGGCCCAATCCCTTAGGCCACTCTCCTTGGGAGGGTGCCAGATGCAGGGCTTATGGCTGGCAAGTGTTGCTGTGGAGGCCCAAGCCTCTCCCAATTTGGACTGATTGGGCACAAACCCACAGCAGGTGCAGTGGAGCTGGGGTGAATGGAAATGGCAGGTAGGAACTGCAGGCAGCATTGGACTGCAGGTTTCAACCCAATCCCCACAGACCACCCAGACAGACCCCACCTTTGCATGAATTCATGCACTGACCCTCTAGGTCTACATATAAGTGAGATCATGAAATACATATCTTTCTCTAATTGGCTAATTTTGCTTAACACAACTCTTTAAAACCTGCAACATTTATACATTCCATATCTATTTATTTTTTTAAATATTTAAAAAATTGGTTTTTAGAGAGATAGGAAGGGAGAGGGTGAGGGAGATAAAAATATCAATGTGAAAGTAAAACATAGATAAGCTGCCTCCTACATGCCTCCTACCATACTAGCCAGAGCTACATTCCATATTTAAATATCCATACTTTCTCATGCTATTTTATTTATTTATTTATTTATTTATTTTATTTATTTATTTTTAAAATATATCTAATTAGAATCTATAATTTCTCCCTCTATTGTTTTGGAAGTTATACGTAATTTCTACAGCTTTGTGTTCATTATTCATTTTATTTTTTCACATCTTAAATGGGATAATTAACATATTAATTTGTAGTTTCCTTTTCTAATATCAGTAGTTAACTCTTGTCAATTTTTTAGTTGCATGGAATATTTTGGTATGTAATATTAATTATTCTATCTCAAATGTTTTATAATTTTTGTATGTTGACTACATTAAAACATGAGCCACTAGGTATATAGGTTTTATATTGTTTGTGTTTTTTATTATTATTAATACTTGTTTTTATTACATTTTTGTCAGATAATTTGGTCTGTATAAAGCAGAACAAATTGAAATATGTTGTCACTTGATCTGTGACAATGCTTGGTCATTTAACATAATTTTTATGTGAATTTGAGATAGATTGCTGGGTGCATGCTCTGTGTAAGCTCATTATATTATTTCTACAATTCTTGTTGCTTAAACATTCTATCCCCTTGCATCATTATAGTTACCTGTTTATTTGGTTATACCAATTAGAGACAGAAGTGTATTAACACTTACATATGTATGAATTTCACCTTTGATTCTCCATATTTTCATGCTATTTATTAATTTCATACATGTTAAAAATTGACAATTTTTTACAGTAGATAAAAGTTCTCCATGAGGACAGGTTTTCACTTCTGCTTTTCACTATGTGTTCAAAACCTGTAACTGTGTCTGACTCCAGAAATATTTGTTGACAGCTAAAGAAATCATTTTGTTGAATTTGATGTTTTATTATTAGATGACAACTTTATAAAACACTAGAAATGCTTTTATTCCTCAAAATCTTTTTGTCTATTTTAATATTGTGACAAAAATTTGACTTATAGTAACTCATATTTGCATCTTTTCCTCAATGTTTGGTGTTAAGTGTGTTTGTTGTTAATAGCACATCGTTTAGAACATATGATTGAAACTTTACTAGCTAAAGAATTAATTCATTAATTGGGATAAATCATATGTACATATGTCTTTATTTTTTAACTTTATGATCTTTGACTCATTTTGTGCCATAATTATTTTTCTATTTTCTTGAATTATTTTAATTTGTTTGATTTTTCTTTTACTAGTATATTGCTTTTCTCCTATTATTCTGGAAGTTACAGATTTTCATAGACATTTTACTGCAATGTCTATTATACCAAAATTTAATATTAAATAATATGCTTATTTTCCTTGTAGCTTTAAAAGAAACATAGTATTTAAATTCTTATTATTGCTTAATACTAAAATTTTTGCTGGTATATTTTGATTCTATTTTTTCAACCTCATTAATTAAATAATATTACTACTATCATTTCCAGCCAACATTTCTTTAGAGTTATCCTGAAGTTTACCTCTTTTCTTTTCTTTTTTTTACTATTTTTAATTTTTTTTTTAATATTCACCATTTCTTCTCTCACAGCTTCTTCCTCTTAGGATTATTTTATATTTTTCTAATATATGTCTTTGAATTTTCCACAGTTAAGGATCTATCTGTGGTAAATTCTGTCAGTGTTTTCTTATTGTTTGTCTTGATTGATTGTTTTATCTTAAGTCATCTTTATTTCATTCTCATTCCTCAAAGTTAGTTTTCCTGGGTATGAAATTTAAAGATAGCAAGGATTTTTCCCCAAAAAATTAATCCGTATTATTCTGATTCCAACTTTGTTTTTGTGTGTGAAATCTATAATTATTGTAATAAGGTTAATTTGTACTTTCCTTTTGATATTTTGAATATATTATTTATATTATATATTATTTATTGATGTGACAATGAATTATTGATTAATGAACTTACTACATAAATTTCAAACCTTCAATTCATATTTTACATTCCCAATGAGTTGTTTAGAATAACGTGAATAATTATATTCTAGTCCTAAAGAACTCATGGTAGTTTCTTTCTACTCAATAACGAGTGGTTATTAACTACATAGACACAAGCATCACAGCCCTTAGGAATGTCTTGGCTTTCTATATAGATTATAAAGATATGATGGTCTTCAGAACTTCTAATGGTTTTCATATCCATAAATCACCTTAGTGCTAAACTCATTTAGATTTTAGTTCTTGTCCTCTGTCAAAACTGCTATTCCTGTACTTTCACAATGATATGTTCTAAGAATAATTCCATATCTCTTTCTCTGCTTATCACAGTATCCTCCAAGAATTGCTCCAGTTTCTCTTAATCACTTTTTACTATAGTAGGTCTAAACCATGCATGTCCCACCATATCAGCAAAATTCCTTTGAGATCTGGAAACAGCTCTTTGGCCTAGGTAGAAGTTATGAACAAATATGAGCAGAACTGAGATTTATCTTTCTTCTTCATTCAAAAATAAATAAACAATAACTGGGATTTAAAAAGTAATTTCCAATTTGTCAATTTACCCTGAATATTTAATGCATTATACATCAGTTTTCTCCAACTCAATGTGCACACTTTACTTCAAGATGGCATTTCTCATTTTAGCATTGGTACCAGGATATTTATTAAATCTTTTGTTAAATACTAACACCCAGAAAACTCATGTCTGAAGCATATATGTGCCCAAAACAATAAACCCAATAGTTAAGAAGACATGACAAATACATTTGGAAGTCTCTGAAGTGTGACTAAAAAAAAAATCATGAGTCTCAGTATCCCTCAATCTCTGCTCAATGCCACTTTCAAAGGAACTACTATTTGCCTACAGAAACTGTAGTATGTCTTAAAATGTGTTTCACATAAAAAAAATCTTCCACAAAGTTTTCAATTTCTCCAGAAAAGTACCTTTCATAAGGAATATATTTGAAGTATGTAAAATAGATTCTGTGGGGTAGTGCATTTTGAATGTCAAACAATGACTGATTAATATGTTTTGGGATGAGAAATTATTCCTAATTTTGGAACTATGCATATCTCAATTTTAAGTAAAATAAGTATAGTACCTTTTCAAGAAGATTAGATACTAATATAAGAGAGAAAATAAAATCAACAGTAATATCACTGATAAGTATATTGTTTCTATTTTGCACAATAGAGGAATTCAGAAAAGACATTTTTGAATGGGCTTGGAATCATGAAAATTCATGGAAGAAAAGATGTTTAAGCTATGAAATAAAATACATGGAAGTTTAATGTAATGGACACATGGAATGCTGGACATTTTCTGGAGATATGACAGACTGAAAAAGTATAATGCTTTGAAACTCTGTAATGTTCTTAAATTTGCAAATAATGTAATAAGGCTAGATGGAGAGTGCTGGCAAGAGTGTGGCAAGAGCTAAGATAGAATGATAAACAGAGGGCGTATTCCAAAGAGCTTCTAATTAACTAAGAAATGTAGTTTATTCTTGACTGCATTAATTAGTTTAAATTAAGAGAAAGATGTAATAATTGAATTATAGAACAAAATCATTTTGTTAGCATTACTAGTTATGGATACCAGGTATTGGAATGAGAACTGCTGTAGCCAGGATGCCACTTGTGAGGTATGCTATAATGAGACCTTGCACCATGATATCAAAGATAGATAGGAGGTGGTCTGCAGAAGAAAAGCAGGGAAATGAGTATTTCTTATCTTAATTTCATGCTTTATAATATCTGGGTCATGATTTATACCATTTTTTAGTTACCATGTTTACTTGTTTAGTCAAAATATGAATAAGATTTTATTTCCACATGTGTTCTCTCACCTTGAATTGTAGGATTAACCTTCCAGAAATAGTAATTAGTTGCTGGAAAATCCACCTTGCCTCTTCCATACCACATTAATGATACAATTGGTATAATTAACAACTTTGATATTTCTGGGTTTGATTTATACTCTGTTGAGGAATGAAATTGCTAAATTAGAAAAAAGGGACAGTGCTTTTCATAAACCCTGCAAAGTTTATTGGCCTGCTCTTATGGCAGGTCCAACAGAACAGTCCCCACTCCTATCTTATGCACATTTATTCTCACTTATAAATTCATTTACTCCACCACAACTGAAAGTAGACAGGAGCAAACAAAGCCAAGAATATAAAGTTAGAATACTGTTGCCATGACTAACCCTTAGTTTTTCCAGATGATTACATTGTCAAAGACATCCACCCCCATTTCCACTCACAATACTTCAATTTGTCTTTGTGTTCTAATCTGTCTGCTAATCACACTAGGAACAATTCCATCAGCCCAACATACAGGTTGATTAACTGATTATACAATATCCAGTTGAGATTGTAATGAAAACATTTGGATATAAAGATATGTTTTGTATATTAAGAATATTTTTAAAATCATTAAATGTCAATATCTAATTGAAAGATTGGATTGACTCTAGTTTTATTTCTCTATTTCAAAATTTCACTATGAATTCAATTTACTTGTATAATCAGAATAGTAATAAATTTTATTTTAAAAAATAGCCTAAGACAAAAGAGAGGTACGTTAAATAAACACTTCAGCATCCTCAGAACATACACACTCCTGTTTCTTAGAAAGTGTTAGTAATATAAAATGATATGATCTCTGTAGTAGTAATAAGATTCTCTTCTTGACCAACTATAATCAAGCTTCTCTGAACCAATTTCTCCACTTTGGGGTTCTGTGTCAGTCTCTGCCTGTCCCAATATTAGCAAAAATTCTAAGTAAGTTTAGCTAGAATCCTATTCTCTAAATATCTGATTGGGTACCTCAGCCTCCACTATCTTCCAGGAGTGTCTGGTCACTCTGACCTGCCTTCAGTAATTTTTTTTTTAGGTTTGTTTAGGTAGAAATCCCCCCTAACTAACACCTAATGTTTCTTCTTAATAATTTTGCATTACTGAGCCCTACCTTGCTCCTTAGCTATCAATTCCCATTTTTCCTTGTATTGAGTTGAGTACTATCTCTCTTCCCAACTATGAAATCCCATCATAGTAGCTTCCTTGAAGAAAGTATTTCTTACTGTTCTTTAGCAAGTATCCTATATAATGAAGAGGTCATATGCAAATTGATCATCACTCCAATACATAAGATGTCCACTCCCATGTGGACACAAGATGGCCACCAAAAGATGGCCAGCATGGGAGGGCAGTTGTGGGAGATCAGTCCAGCTGGAGAGGGCATTAGGGAGGGATGAGGCCTGCAAGGGAGGGCAGTTGGGGGTGACCAGGCCAGCAGAGAAGGGCAGTTGGAGGAGACCAGGCCTGAAATGGAGGACAGTTGTGGAGGGACCCAAGCCAGCATGGGAGGTCAATTAGGGGCAATCAGGTTGGCAGGGGAGCAGTTAGGCATTGATTAGGCTGGCAGGGAAATGGTTAGGGATGATCAGGCTGGCAGGAAGGAAGTAGTTAGGGGCAATCAGGTGGGCAGGCAGGTAAGCAGTTGGGAGCCAGCAGTCTTGGATTGTGAAAGGTATCCCAGATTGGAGAGGGTACAAACTAGGCTTAGGGACACACACACACACACACACACACACACACACACACATGAATTTCATGCACTGGGCCTTTAGTAATGACAATATTTTTCTTTAACAGTGGGCAGATTAATGCCCCTTTAAAAATGTTAATGTTCTAATAGTCAGACCTGTGAATATGTTAGAGTTTATATGGCAAACCTGAATTAATAAAAATGCACATCAACCAACTTTAAAAGAGGGACTTTAGATGTACTCCAGCTTTCTAATCCACTAATCTGCTGATGGGCACTTAGGCTGTTTCTACATCTTAGCTAGAGTGAATTGTGCTGCTGTGAACATAGGAGTGCATATATTCTTTCTAACTGGTGTTACTGTTTTCTTGGAATATATTCCTAGGAGTGGGATTACTGGGTCAAATTGGAGTTCCATTTTTAATTTTTTGAGGAAAATCCATATTGTTTTTTTACAGTGGCTTCACCAGTTTGCATTCCCACCAGCAGTGCACAAGGGTATCTTCTTCTCCGCATCCTCCGAAGCATTTGTCGTTTGTTGATTGCTTATTGATGAACACCATTTTGACAGGTGTGAAATGGTATCTCATTGTCGTTTTGATTTTCATCTCTATGCTGATTAGTGACTTTGAGCTAGTTTTCATATGTCTCTTGGCCATCCTTATGTCCTCTTTCAAAAAGTATCTATTTAGGTCTATTGCTCATTTTTTGATTGGGTTGTTTATCTTTTTTTGTTGTTGTTGTTAAGTTGTATGAGTTCCCTATAAACTTTGGAGATAACATTGGCAAATATGTTCTCCCATGCAGTAGACTTTCTTGTTTTGTTGATGGTTTCTTTTGCTGTGCAGAAGCTTTTTATTTTGATGGAATACTACACTTACATAAAAAAAGAAGAGTTGAGTCCTATTTGCAACAACATGGATGGAACTGGATAGCATTATGCTTAGCGAAATGAGCCAGTCATAGAAAGATAAATATCACATGATCTCATTCATTTGTAGAATATGATGCACAACATAAACTGATGAACAAAAATAGAACTGAGACATATAACTGACTATTCAACCTATGAGGGAAGGAGGGGGGCAAGGGGATAAGAGATCCATCAAAGGACTTGTATGCATGCATATGAGCAACCAATGGACACAGACAGTAGGGGCAGTCCTAAAAGTGGGCTTATGCTTGGGGGTAGAAGTAGCCTGAGATAGATCAATGGAAGAAAAAAGAGACTCGTGTAATATTTTAAACAATAAAGAATTTACATTATAAAAGGGATGTTATTTTGGATTATTCAGGTAGTGTCAGTGTTAGAAAATGCCCTAAAAGGGAATGAGAGAAATAGTTAAGAACCAGAGAGATGGCTAAATTTTCTGGCTTTGAATGTGAAGGAAGGGGCCTGAGACAAGGAATACGAAGAGCTTGTAGGAGCTGGTAAAGGCAAAGAAATTAATTATCTTCTAGAGCTTTTAAAAGGAACACCTTGATTTGTCTAGTTGGTTCCTTGATTTCAACCCAGTAACACTGTGTTGAACTTTTGTTTGACAGAACTGTAAGATAAGAAACTTCTATTGCTAGACTCATAGATACAGAGAACAAAGGGAGGATTGCCAAATGGGGTTGGAGGGAAAAGAGAAAGGGATTGAGGAGTACAAATTGATAGCTACAGAATAGTCACAGGGATTTAAAGTACAGCCCAGGGAATATAGTCAATGATAATGTAATAACTATATATGGTGTCAGTTACTAGGATTGTTAGGGAGGCGACTTCAGAAATCACAGTTCAGACACTATCTCCACACCTTAAACTAATACTATATAAAATAAGATTGAATGCCAATTGTAATGAAAAAATAAAACAAAACAAACGTCTGCCCTTACATTTTTATTATTCTTTGCAGCAGCAATAGAAAATTAATACCATCTTCATGTGGTATGGCTAGAAATCAGAGATTATTTTTTTAGAACAGTTTGAAGGATTCAGAAGAGGAGATAGAACACCAGTGTTTATATTGAATCCTGGGAAGCTTGCACTAATTGGCACTTTTACCCCTCCCTCTATTTAGTGAATTTCCTTCCCCTAAAGGAGCACAGTAAGTTTTATTAACCTTTGACTTTGAAATGACCTTGTGACTTGTCTTAGCCACTGCACTGTGGATGATGAATGACATAAAAGGATGCTTGTTCAGACCACATCTGAAGAAACTATGGAGGTTTCCTTTGCTGTGACTTCACCATGACAAGGTATAGGCTAGCTGGCCTGCTGGTCCCCAGAGGTGGACAAATGTTTTAAGGATAAGAGGTGAATAAACTGAGCCAAGCTAAACTATGATCAGCCAACCCCAGCTAACCTTCTAATACCTGAAAAAAAATTCTGTTTTAAACCATTACATTTTGGAGTACTTTACTATGCTGCAGTAGCATAGTCATCTAGCTTCAATTTAAACCGTTTTGTGTGTGACAAAACATCAGAGCAACTTTCATGCTTTAATGGCCAGCTTTTTACTTGGAGGCCAAATCTAGAAGCTGCTGTAGTTCAATTCTTCCCACCAACAATCTTTCCTCTAAACCAGTGGTTCTCAACCTTCCTAATGCCACTACCCTTTAATACAGCTCTTCATGTTGTGGTGACCCCCAACCATAAAATTATTTCCGTTGCTACTTTATAACTGTAATTTTGCTACTGTTATGAACTGTAATGTAAATATCTGATATGCAGGATGTATTTTCATTGTTACAAGTTGAACATAATTAAAGCATAGTGATTAATCACAAAAACAATATGTAATTATATATTGTGTAATATTTATTTCTAATTACAAATAAATGAAATTTTGTCTTGAATCATGGTGTAGCAAGGGTAACAGTCTTCATATGACAACAGTAAACTACATTGCTACACTTTGCTACACCGAGGAGTGGTGTGTTGGTTCCTAAGACCATGGGAAATATGTGTTTTCCGATGGTTTTAGGCGACCCCTGTGAAAGGGTCGTTCGACCCCCAAAGGGGTAGCGACCCACAGGTTGAGAACCACTGCTCTAAACTGATAATCTACAAGGATTTCTCATATTCCTCTTTTAGAAAGGTCAGGCTTTTATTAAACACGAGAGGCCTGGTGCATGAAATTCATATCCTTCAGCAAAGCCTGCTCCTTCTCCAATCCGGGACCCCTGGAGGGATGCCCAACTGCCCGTTTAGGCCCGATCCTAAATGGGCAGTCAGACATCTCTCTCACAATCCAGAATTGCTGGCTCCCAACTGCTCACCTGCCTACCTTCCTGATTGTCCCTAACCACTTCTGCCTGCCAGCCTGATCACTCCCTAACCACTCCCCTGTTAGACTGATTGATGCCTAACTGCTCTCCTGACAGCCTATCTGCCCCTAACTGCCTTACCCTGTGGGCCTGGTCACCACCAACTGCCCTCCCCTGCTGGCCATCTTGTGGTGGTCATCTTGTGTCCACATGGGGGCAGTCATCTTATGTGTTGGAATGATGATCAACCTGCATATTACTCTTATATTAGATAGGATAGAGGCCTGCTGCATGGAGGGGGTAGGGGGGAAGGCAGCTGGTTTGCCCTGAAGGGTGTCCGGGATCAGGGTGGGTGTTCCCTTGGGGCATGGAGTGGCCTGGGCCAGGGGCCTGTGGAGGTTTGCAGGCCAGCCACGCCCCCCAAAAACCCAAGCAGAGGCCCTGGTATCTGAGATTTATTTATTTTCTACAATTGAAATTTTGTAGCCTGGAGCGGAGCCAAGCCTTCTGCTCACACAGCCATTGAAACTTTGTTGCCTTAAACTCTGCAGGCCAGGCTTTGCAGAAAGCTTGGCTTCTTCCATCACCAGGGGCAACCCAGGCCTCTCTCGTGAGCTCTGTCACCATAGCCATCTTGGTTGGGTTAATTTGCATGCTCACTCTGATTGGCTGGTGAGCATGGCTTGTGAGTGTAGGGGAGGTAGAGTCAATTTGCATATTATTCTTTTATTAGATAGGATAAGTGCCCTCCAACATACCCTGAGAATCTTAGATCTGTGTTTTCAGTTTGGGAAGAAAATACACTATTTTAGTCAGTATTTAAATGTCATATTTGTGCCATAATTCTCTCTGCTGATATCCTGGATATCTGCCTATGTCATATATATTCTTTCAATAAGGTTTCTAAAATGAATTGGTGCCAGTAGATGACCAAATGCTTTTGCGTCACTGAGGTAAGCACTGAGAATCGAGGAACTTTTCAACAATTGCAAAGTTTTTTTTTAGCAGGTGAGGAAAGAAAATCTATTACCATCAGTCTCTGTTCCTTCCAATATTTTGTTCAGCTCTCAATCTAAAGTGCAATATTTTACATACAAATTGCTGAGGCAGCTTCACACTCTAATTTTGAGTGTCCCTGTAGTGCTGGCATTCTGCTCTTCCATTTGAGAGGGATGAAAAGTGAACAAACAGGTTGGGGGAAATGGAACCAAAATTCATACATTTTTTAATTGTGCTCATATATTAAATAGTTTTTAAAGATTTAACATGCTCTAAAAATGGGCTTCTTAAATTACTAAACACTTTCCAATTATATACATCAACAGCAGAAAATGGAATGCATATAAAAATATATCTGCAAGTCAGATTAGCTGTGAGGTTTTGAACTTCTGTTTCTCTTCTACTAGACCATAAACTCTAGGAATGCTGATTGATTAGTTTGCTCACAATGACTAACTCAGGGCCTAAAACACATATCAATGATAAAAAATTATTTGGTGAATTAGATTTTATGAATGATAGAGTTGTCCTTTAGGTCTGATGACCCATTTTGTGTAATACAATACTATTCTCACCAAAACTGATAATTATCTAACTGTAATTTGGGTAAGATTCTTTCTTTTCACTCAATAACAAAAATGTGGCTGTACAAATTGGAAAACTGAAGAGAATGTAAGAGCAAGGCTAGAAATCAGATATGAACTCTGGGAAGTGTATAAACTATTTTTAACCTTTGTTCAAATTGCCTCTTTGAGGAACCATATCAAATTGAATGTCACAGTTGCAAAGAGAGTTAGATATGTAGTTGAAAATCAGCAATAATTCATTATGAGTGATGCGCAAGGGTTTGCCATTCATGAGTTCAATAATAACAACTTTATAGAATATTTTTAAATCCCTGGTCTTTTAAAAATAAAACTGGTGACAGGTACACAATTATTTTAAACTCTAAACTATGGTGAAACAAGAACAAAAAAATATTTTCCTTTAACATTTTCTTTTTTAACACATAAAGAGAATCTGTTTGTGTATAGCATCCATGGATAAAATTAAGGCTTTTCTCATTGTCTATGGAGGGAAGATGAGATATCCTGAAAGACAGAGCCAGTACATTGCCATTGCACTGGCTCATTGTGCATTAGATCAAACAGTAAATTAGATATTGATAGAACTATTTTGAACAGTCAATAAGCTTTCTGATGATTGATATCTTTATGCCACCTGGTAATATCAATGCTGACATTTAGAAACTAGAGAAAGAAACTGTAATATAATATTGTCTTTGTGGAATCCTTTCGTGTAACCCAAGCTCACAATTCTCATTACATAGATAGCAGAATTTACACAGTTGACTTTCAAAGGAACAAGGGAAAGAAAATTAAAACCTCACCCTTTCCTTTGTGCAAGAAACTGTCCTTCCAATCACCCTTCAACATGAATCAGAGGACCAATGAGTCAAGTTTGGTAAAGTTCTCCTTGTTTGAGTAAAGAAAAAGTGGTTCACAGAAGCAGTCAGAAAGAAAGGCCACTTTATTTAAAGGACAAAAGTATACTAGATGTAAGTAAATGGTTCATTTCATTAGATGACCATTTCTAGTAGAACATTCAACTTAAAACTAAGTGCTCAAAAAACCACAAGTTATATCACTGTCCACTTCTAAATAATATTTTCTGAAATGTAATCAGGAAAGTGGAAGATGATGGAAATAAAGCACTGAGATTTATACAACAGCCTCTGTTTTAGTTTCTTCTTTCTCCTCTCATCCTCCATTTTACTTTTTAAGAAGAACTTTTGCAAAAATCAATCAATTAGTTAATTAATTAAACATTAGTTTATTCATTCAACAACATTTTAGAAAACTCCAATATGTGTTGGGATTGTCGGTCCTGAAATGCAGCAGTGGGAAAACCAGGTACAAATACTTACCCTCACAGAGCTTACTTTCTAGTGGGAGAAGACAGATGATTAACAATTAACTCGATAAAGTACATAGAAGGCTTATTGGGGATCAGCACTTAGTATGCAAAAAATTTAGTCAAGAAGTTAGGGAATTCCTCATTGTTTGCTATGAGGAATGCCAGATAAAATATAGGACACTCAGTTGAATTTCAATTTTAAAAAGACAAATAACTATTTTAGTATAAATATATCCTACATATTATTGGGTGAACAAAGGGGATGTAATTAAAGGTGAGGTTTATGTATTTAGTGAGCAAATGACATATGGTCTTGTATGGGTGATAAAAAGTTAGAGGAAATATTAAACAAGTTGTGATATAAGTGGATATAAAAATGCAAGTTGCAATTTTAAGTGTGAAAACTGAAATGTCTAAGATAAAATATAGACTAAATGGGATTAAGAAGGAAAAATCAATAAACTTAAACACACAACAATAGAAAATATCCCAAATAAAATACAAATAGAAAAAAAATTTAAAAGATAAGTAAAGCATTAATAAGCTATGGAGAAAAAGTACATGACCTAGTATAAATTTAATTGGAGTCCTCTATGGAAAGGAGAGCAATGCAATCAATAAAATAAAAGAACCACTAGGTAAACACTTCAAATATGATGAAGACTGATAAAAAGAGACTCAACCTAACCACAGGAATCTTGTAGGAGCATCATAATTAAGTGCTTAAACCAGTGATAAAGAGCACATTTTAAAAACATCTAGAACACAATGACAGATTACATGCATAGAGACAAAGAAAAGAATCACAGCAGATTTAAATCAGAAATAACGCGACACAAAAGACAGAATACATTGCATTATTCTGATTAGACATTGTCTATACTAAGATAAAATAAAACAAAATAATACAAATTAAAAAAAAACAACAACAACAACAACAACCTGACAGACTA
Source organism: Lasiurus cinereus (assembly GCA_011751065.1). Classification (NCBI taxonomy): domain Eukaryota; kingdom Metazoa; phylum Chordata; class Mammalia; order Chiroptera; family Vespertilionidae; genus Lasiurus; species Lasiurus cinereus. The sequence goes on from JAAGEH010002534.1 coordinate 833,029, forward strand.
AAAATGTATATCCAGGAAAATACTTTTTAAAGTATAAAGGAAAAATAAAGATATTTTCAGACATACAAAAGCTTAAAGAATTAATAAACAGTCAATTAGCAATACCAAGTATATTGAATGAAGTCCTTCAAGGAGAAGGAAAAGGATATACAAAAAGAGATAAAGATTACTGAAAATGGTAGCTATGTATATAAATATAAAGACTTTTTATCTATTTAAAAGGTAAGTTATTGTTTAAAATAAAAATAATAACTTTATTAAAAATAAAAACAATATCTACTTTGTAATCTATGAAGAAATAAAGTACATGGCAAAAATATCACAAAGATCAGGAGAAGAGAGATCAAAGTATACTGTTGGGGGATTCTTATGTTCTACCTGAAGTGGTATAATATCACCTGAATTTTAACTGTGATAACCAGACAGCTTTCATGTCAGCTCTAAAAGAATCTCTTACTTCTCATTGCCACAGGACTGATACTGCTGAAAATCAAACACAATTTTCATTCATTGGAGTTGCTGTATTACAATGACAGTTGAATAAAGTCCCTAATAGTTTTTCATGTCAAAATTAAGGCATTAAGCAGGAAATAATTAAATCCTAAAACTCAAAAAGGAGACATCTCATTGGGCCCAGATGAAACTAACTATCTTGAAAGCCCTGGTCATGCTGAGACTCCCTTGTAAGTAGAAGGAGCTTTCCCTCCAAGGGCCAAGGAGATTAAACATCTTCATGTTGAAAACGCTGCAATAACCCATAACTATGAAAGACATTGTTCATTTTCCCCAAAACACATTACAGCCATCCAGTTGCCACTATACTTATAACATCTGTTAAATCTCATCATATTCAAGTAGCACAGATATTCGTTTTCTTCACACTCCAGGAGGAAATGGAAATAGCTTATACATTGAAAGGTTGCAAAGCTTGCTAAAATATATCAGCAGAAATATGTGCAAATGTATTTTAAGGATATTAAACGAAAGAGGGCATAATAGAACACTAGATTGGGCTGAATTAATTGATATGAATGCATTTAATGTTTCCAGATTTAATATATTAACTTGTGCAGTTGGGTGTGGCTCTAACCACTTAGTTGGTTATCTGAGTGCTTCTAAACTCAATTGTAAAATCCATTAATGAGACTGAGGTGCCAGAGCTCTCCTGACATGAAATGAGAAGATAACTCAAAGTCTCAGGGAGATGGAAATATTGGACTAAATTGTGTGACTAGTGCACCCATCCTATAACTTGTTTCCATGAAAAGACCTAGACAGGCATTGATAAATACACTAGTGGCAGAAACACCTCTGAAAGGCTCTGTGGATGCTTTCCATTGTAGAGCAGCCATGACTATAGGGGATGTCACCATTCCAATTGGCTACCTGACTTCAAAATAGCAGAGGCCAAGCAGCAGCCTTAATTCTCAAAGGGAAGGTGGGTACATCTACACTAATAAAAGAGAAACATAGAAATTGACCATCATTCTGCTACACTCACCATCCAATCAGGAGGGAATATGCAAATTAGAAGGCCAAAGATAGCAGCTCCCCAGCTGTCCCAGGCACAAAATGGACATGAGGGGCAGGATGCCTGCTATGAGAGGGAAGGTCGGGGAAGCCAGAGCGGAAGGATCTATAGGAGCAGTACGCCAGCTGCAGCAAAGATGAACACTGCAGGCTCCGAAGTCTGCAAAGGAAGATGAAGATGGCAGACCCCGGCCTGAATCTGCAGCAAAGACAGCAGACTCTGGCAAGAGCGAAGGCCTGAGTCCTAGGTGCCGGAGGAAAACCCATGCTGGAAGCCAAGGGAAGAAAGGCCTATTGGACGAATCTCTTCATGCACTGGGCCTCTAGTTAACCATAAAGAGAAGCAGGGGCATGCCAGCAATTAGATGCATTGACCTGCAGAAATCTTTAGTGATGGCTAATTGATCACAATGTCGTAAATGACGTAAATGAGCAGCCTACTAGCATATTGCTTGATGTATATAGTATGACAAACTCTAAATCTGGTAAAAAGAAACTTTTCTTGGGTTGCCAAAGTGGAGAATTATATCCTCTCACCACGTTTCCAGATGCAAATCCATTCACAGACCCAGTGGTCCTGACTGTAGGAATTCTGGTCCCCTGGAAGGAGGACGTTGAACTATTGATGCAAGAACACATTGCAAATTCTCCTTCAAGCTTTCCTTAAGGAGATCATCAGCCATCCATTTACTAAGTGAATTTGTGTCGGGGGAAAGAAATATTTACACCTGTTAGTGATTGCTAGACCCTGGCTCTGAACTGAAACTTATTCCTAGTAATGTGAAGTGCTTTTTACTGTGGCATCAGTGATCTCTGTTGGCTTGAAGATCTTAGACTCTAAGAGGAGAATGTCTCCACTCTGCAGAATAATGGCTTCATTGAATCATAAGTTGAAGCTTTCATCTGGCCATCTTGGGTTCTCTTTGATATTGAATCAAAAGAGTAAAAAAGGAGATAAGGTACTGGCTGAAATTATTGATACTAATTATGAAGAAGAACTCAAGGCTGGTAAAGAGGACTGTATCTGAACCAAGGGGATTCTCTGGGTACCTCTCAGATTGCCATGCCTAACAGTAAATGTTAACAGAAAACTACAGTGACAAGAAAAGGCAGGGTGACTCAGAATTCTAAACCATCTGGGAATAAATATATAGGTTGCTCTCACTCCTCCAGCTAACAAAAACAGAGGAGCTGAGATTCTGGTTGAAGGCAAGGGAAATATTGAATGAGTAAAGAAGAAAACCATAAAGATTAATTATGATCTTGGACAAATAAGAGAAATAGGAACTACAGCTACCTTGCATATTTTCCTATGCTTTTTGTATACACCTTCATATTTGTATATATTAATCATTCTATTCTTTTTCCTGCCTATTTCTTAATAAAAATGTATTTCTGCAGAAGTTATGGAAGTTTAACTTTATGGTTTAGTTGTGGTAACTTTATGGTAGTACAATACTCAATGGGACTATGACTAAATTTGGGGAGCAATTAATATTGTCTGCAGAATCTTTTGGGACTGTGTGTAATTACATTTTAAGGAAGAGTGAGAACTTCTCCTGAGAGGAGGATATATGTACCTCATGAGGCTGTGCTGATGCAAGGGAATGAAAATGGAAATGGAAGAGTGCATATATAAACTGAATAGCCAAGAGGGGGGCAGATGGGTTATCAATTTATTGCTTCTCAGCTCTCAACACATACTTCAATGTATACTCTGTGAAAAACAAGAATATTTCTTTCACCATGTCTCCATTCAAGTCAGTCTGCCTCCTAATTGGACCCAGACTGCGACAGCCATATTAACTGTTGGATGTTCTCTGTCAGCCATTCAGGAGCCATTAAATTGGAATTTATATTCAAATGCTTTGTTGATGAAACTGATAGGTTTATCATTGATTTTGACAGCTTCTTTCTCAATAATTACAGAACAAAAACATTAAAAATATTCATCACCTACTAATAAAAAACTTTCAGAAAACTAAGAATAAAACTTTTCCAACGTAGCAGTGCATTCTTCAAAAAATTATACTTAATGCTTTTTCTCCTAATGTCAAACCAAGAAGTGGATCTCTGCTCTCACTAATTTCATTCAATGTTGTACTGAGAGTTTTAGCTAGTGCAAAATAAATTAGTAAAAAGACATCCAGGATGGGAAAAAAGTAAAACTGTCCTTATTTGTAGATGACATAATTATTTGTGTGGAAAATTTTACAAAATCTACAAAATATCTAATGGAAGCAATAAGTGAGTTTTAAAAAGTTGTAGAATACAAGATCAATGAAAAATCAATATTATGTCTATATACTAACAATGGATAATTAGAGCATATAACTTTAATAACAATATTGTTTAAAACAACATCAAATAAAGTTCTTAGGGGTATGTCTGACAAAAATGGTTAAAAACTGAAAGCTACAAAACGTTGGTGATGAAAAACTACAGAAGACCCAAATAAATGATGAGTTTGTTTATTTAAAAAATGTTACTAAAGCAACACTTTCATCCACAACAATAATAATATAGAAAAAAGTAACTTAAAATGAATATGGACTTAAATGTAAAACCTAATATTATATAACGTCTAGAACAAAATGTAGGAGAAAATATTGTGATTTGGGTCAGACAAATATATATATATATAAATATAATATATATGTAAATGTATATCTATCTATCTATCTATATAAATGCATATATATATATATATATATATATATATATATATATATTAAAGGGCACCAAAACCATGACTACATGACAAAGGTTTAATAAATTGAATTTTATCAAAATTAATAAATTTTGCTTTTACAAAGACACTACAAGTGAGTACATGAAAAGTTAGTGAAGAAAGTGCAAATTAAAATTACATTAAATTAACCCTATATACTTGTTTAAATGCCTAAATTTGAAAAGTCTGATCATACCGTGTTAGCTTGGATATGGAATGAAAGAGTTTGGATACATCCCTTGTAGATTTTAAATGCTTTAACAACTTTGAAAAGAAATTTGGGAACTTTTTTTTTTTAAAGTGAAATGTACAACTAACAGGTCACCCAGCCATTTCAATTTTTGGTATTTACACAGGAAAAATGAAAGTACATATCCATATAGAGACTTGTACACAGATGTTCTTAGCAGCTTTATTTGCAATAACAAAACAAAACAAAAAAAAAAACACCTGGAAATAACTCAAATGTCATTCAAGAGATAAAAGCATAAATAAATTGTGGCACTTGAAGTAAGAAAGAATGAATTGTTGATACATGCAACCATGTGGATAAATTTCACAATAAGTAGATGGATTTCACAGTAAGTATGTAGCCTGATGGCAAAGGAGCACACTATATTACTCCATTTATATAACATTTTAGAAAAATAAAGCTAAGCAATAATGACTGCATGCTAATTAGTGATTACTTAGGAATTAGAGGGAGGCAAAGGGGCTGAAGGGGAGGATTACAAAGAGGTGTTAGGAAACTTTGGAGGGCAATGAATTTCAGCATTATCTTAAATGTAGAGATGTGTTACTAGTAGGTCAAAACTTATCGAATAGTATACTTTAAATATGTAAAATTTATTATTGTGTATCTCAGTATAGCTGCTGTGGCAAAGCCAACACAAGAGTTTCAGACAAAATGGCAGCAAAAGATTAGGAAAAAACTAAAAGTGGGTACTATCACAGTTGTTCAGGAAATAAATTGTTTCAAAAAGAAAAAAAGAAAGCCTATTAGTGGATAGAGCATTGGCCTGCCAACTAAAGGGTCAAGGGCACATGCCTGGTTTTCTGGCTCCATCCCTAGGGGCCATGCAGGAGGCAGCTGATCAATAATTTTCTCTCATCATTGATGATTTTATTTCTCTCTCCACTCTTCTTTTCACCCTGAAATCAATAAAACAATATTTTTTTTAAAAGAAAAGAGTCTTTAAAAAATATTGAATGTTTTTAAAAAATAAAAGACAAGAAAGAATTAAAAGTGTTCATCACATACAGAAACAAAATCCTTAGAAAGGATTCATCCAGACCCCTGCTCTTTGTGCATAGTTCTGTGCCCTTCAGTTTTTAAAAGCTGGTCTGTGGAGGCCCATTGAAATACCAATTTATGATATTTGAAAGTTGGAGAGTAACTCTATTCTAAATTGGGACTATATGCTTGGCTGCTTCAAATATTAATCATAAGGCAGTTCTTAAATTAACTGAAAACTGTTGCAATTCCAATCATGCTTTAAAAGAATAAGTTAAAATATCAAAAATGGTTTGGTAGATGCTAAGTTTTGCTTTTCTTATTTCTTATCCTTTATTATAATCAAGTTTGTATGTTAGGACAAGTTTTTCATTAGTTCTTTAGCAACATTTTTCCTGATGGTTCACCCATTTCAAAGCTGAATGAGCATACTTGTCAATGTACATAATTTTGAATATTAGAAGAGCAATTTCTTTGACTCATAGTGACTATTGTTTATTATAAGGACCTTCCACTAAATTTCCTTTTCAGAGAGAAAGACAAATTTGGAAATACTGTTAATTATATGAACACTAGAGGCCCAGCACATGAAATCGTGTGTGGGCAGGGGCCCTAGGCCTAACCTGCAATCAGGGCCATCTTCCACCTGTTGGCCAGTCCCCAGTCCCACCCTGCTGCCGACACCACCCTGGTTCCCTGTGATTCCCTGTTCACCATCTGGCAATCGGAGTCTGCGGGTTGAGGGGAGGGACCAAGAGGTGGTCAATGCACCTCATAGCGACTGACCAATAGGTCATTCAGTTTGTTATGCCATTATGGTCGCTGGCCTTTTATTATATAGGATTTCCAAGGTAATACATTTGGACTTATCACTGGAATAGCTGACTCAGCCTGAGAGAACACTGAAAGGCTATTTTACTTTAGGACTTCATAATATTTAAAACTAGAGGCCAGGTGCCCAAAATTTTGTATTGAGAGGGTAAGCCCATCGCTACACAGGAGGGACACTGGAGGTTGGCCAGCCAGGCGGGGAACACAGGAGGGCTCCAGAGCATTTCTGGCTTGTCTTGCTCAGTCCCAATTGGCCAGATCCTAGCAGCAAGCTAACCTACTAGTCAGAGCATCTGCCTTCTGGTGGTCAGTGCAGATCATAGCAGTTGAGTGGCCTTAACATATCATTAGCATATTACACTTTGATTGCTTGAATGGCCGACCAGATGACTGGACACTTAGCATACTAGGCTTTTATTGTATAGGATACATTTCTTTTAGTTGTGCCTTAGAATAGTTAAAAGATTTTGGGAAAGCCATAGGCAAATTACCAAATCTTAATTTTAGGCATTTAGATGCTCTTTACCATAGCTGCAAGAGAAGAACATAATGACATAACTAATCCTGATACAATCAAAATGCTTTATTTAGTCTGCATGAAAGTTTTCTTCTGGGAATTACAGAATGCTCTGTCCTATTTAACATAGCATATGGACATAGCATATACTATTACTGTAGTCTTCTTTTTCTATTAAAATGCTAATGAATAAAAAAGGATTTCATTCTTATTAAAGAGGGTAGAGGTACAAGTGTGGGAGAGTGAATTAAAAACAAACCTACTGGGAGAAGAGATAAGAATTCCAGACATCTGTGTGATTCTTTCTCCCACATATCAAACTCAGAATCATATATCCACAGGGAGGAGGAATATTAAAACACAAAAGAAAAAGGAACCCAAACTTATAAACAATAGCAGGCTATGGCAAAGGGGTTTAATAAAAGAAAACAGATTTCTTATTTTATTCATAAAACACTGTTGATGTTCATAAAATCTAGAGGCCCACATAGTGGATGGTTTAATAGTTTGTTCTTTTGTCATTTTAAGAAAGTTACTTAAGAAAAATAAAATTTTATTATTCTGGCCTTTTCTGTCATATCCCAGGTTTTTCTTGCTGACTTGCCTTTGGTTAATTCAATATTCTTTACTGTCTCCTTGTGTCTGTAAAAATGTTTATGAAATAAATCCTACCTTAATCTATATTACAAATCCATACCTCCCTTCCAGGTTTCAGATCCATTCAAGCATTTCTCTTACAGAGTCTTTCAGATGGATAAATTAAGTCCTGTACCCTGAAATATCATCAAATGACATGGCTTTTTTATTATTTTTGTCAGAAAATTATAACCTGGAGCACCTTCTTAAAATAAAGATGTGTTTGCTCTGACACTCAGCTTCACTGTTTGAGAGGATTTATTTTTATTTGATCATTAAAAAAGGTGAAGGGCATGGATGAAACTGTGCTATTTATAGTGATCCTAGAGGTGACAGGAAAAGAAAGGTATTGTAAACTTGGATGTCCCAAGTGGATCTGCACAAGGTGGTTTACATTTTATAGCTGTGTACTTACAACCTTTAAAAATAAAAATTCTGAAAAAATAAACAAAAGCTTTCATATTTAAAATTCCTACCTAAAAGGTGACCTTGCTTTGAAGACTTAAAACTTTTTAGCTTTAATTACTCTTTATCCTTGGTATTAGAGGTTTTTAAAATGCAAATAAGAAAAACTTGCATATCCAAACTTAGCTTGTCAGATGGATGGCCCACAAATTCAGAAAATCCAAAATAAAGAAGAGCCTTTTCTCTTTCAGTGTTTTCTTATCCCAGATTAACTCTCTAGGTAGATGGATGATATGTTGATTCTTTCTAGTTCCCAAACAAAACTGAGAACCATCTTATATGAATTCTTCCTAAATCATATTCAACAAATTGCTATTTCTCTTGTTTTCTTTAACTTTGTGTCCCCACTGTCACTTTTTTTTTTACCAAGAAATAATCCATAATTCATTCTACTGTCATGAAACCTCCTAAACTGGAGTCTGGTCTTTCCCCCCTTGCTGCTGGGGAAGACACCAACTTCTGCCATCCTGACAGCTGATGCTTTTTTATTATTTAATCTCATACCAAAACCACATTCCACAAGCCCAATGCTTCATAGTTTGAGGGGTGTTTTTTCTTTTTAATTTTTTATTTTCTTTATATGTACATTTTTATTGTTGACAGTGCTATAGATGTCTCCCACTCCCCCTCCTCCAGCCAGCCCCTAGCTCCCCTCAAGCCTTCAACACTCTATTCTCTGTGTCCATGGCTTACACATTTAATTATAGAAATTATTTGGATTTTTGTTTTATGATGCAGAAAAATCTGATTCTTTTCCAAATTTCCTATATGTTTTGTTCATTTTCTATTTTCTTATTTTTGCACTATTTGCTACCTCTTCCAGAATGTTTTTCTAACCTTTCTATTTATATTTATCACCCAGCACACACATTTATAGCAGCCTCTCCAACTATGAGTTCTTGATGAACAGCATAGTCTGTTACATTTCTGTCTTCACAATCAAACAAGGTTTATGATGAAATAAATAAGACAATTTACTGGAAAAAAATGTGATGCACACATTAGGAAGAGGAAAATATAAGTGTGTTGAAACCATGAAGAATAAGAGAATGACAATATCTTAGGATAGAAGAAGGGACAATAGTTATTAAAGGCTCAGTAGAGTATGATTTTTATTGTTTTTAATATATTTTATTGATATTTTACAGAGAGGAAGGGAGGGGGATAGAAAGTTAGGAACACTGATGAGAGAGAAACATCAATCAGCCACCTGTGCCTGCAATCAAGGTACATGCCTTTGACCGGAATCGAACCTGGGACCCTTCAGTCTGCAGGCTGATACTCCCTCCACTGAGCAAAACCAGTTTTGGCTAGAGTATGATTTTTAAAACATTATGCTGCCCCCTTTGGGTTACAATCGTTCTGTGTGTTGTTGAGACTCATGTTCTTATTGCCGACTTAGCTAAGTGAATTCCTTTATTCTCATATTCCACGATAGCTTCCTATAGTAATTAGGATAGAACAGTTCACAGTTAATACGCTGCTCAAGATTTTCTGAGTCAGATGGATTTGACCATTGTGTAAAGCACTTTCTTAAGTGGTCTCTGAGGTTTTATCTTAGTTCCAGCTCATTTGACTTGTGGTACTCTTCTCTTGTGACTAAAACATAGTCTTGCTTTTCACTGTAATTTTATTCAGTGCTGCATTCTTATTTTTCATAGGTATATTTTTTTGTTTGGCTTAAGAAGTGGCAAAAAAGTTAAATTTTAATATGTAACCTGTTTGGAGTAGATAGAAAACATAACCCTACTTATAGGTGAATACTAGATTAAATAGGATTGTCTCTAAAATGAGAACATCTACACATTTCCATCTACATTTAAGTAGTGTTATATATTACCATAATAAAAATTTTAAAATGTATTAATAATTGACACTTTCCATGTAAAAATTATTATAAAAGATCCATACTTGATAGGTAAGTTATTATTTTTCTCATCAGATTTGGTTTTGGACATAAATTTGTGAGTGACTTAAAATGATAAGTGCAATAATAATAATAATTTCCAATAATGTTTGGCACAAAGTTATATATATATTTTGTTAATTATTAATATGTTATTAAATTATATATGTGATTTTAAAATTAACTAAAGAACTATATTTGTGTTTTTTCCTGTCTTCACCACATCTGAAAATAAACATTCAAAAATGTTTTTTGATCTACAGTTGCAGTAAAAGACAGGAGAAAGCAATGATTTTAGAAAAATGCCTTTTCATATTTTCCAATTATTTCATGTTCTCAAAAAACTTTGTGAGAACTAATATACATTTTATTAGAAACTTTAATGCTCCATAAGGGTTTCACTTTTAAACATAATTCATTTTAATTAAACTTTGTTTTTAAAGAAATCTTTTAATTTTCTTTTGAACCCACTATAAAATAACTACTAAGACTTCAATGCTTGGTAATAAAAATAGGTATTTTTGAACTTGAGGTTTGCTATTGTTAAATATAAATATATATATTCAAACTATCGATCATATCAAGCATGTATCTGTCCAATTATCCATGTATCTACATATCAATTCACTTATCCAACGAACGTATGGAGTAGCCACTGTGTGAAATTGGTCATTGCTGAATATTATATTATACGTAAATCAGCATAGGTTTTGTCCTTAAAAGCTTATACTCTGATAGATTAAATAAAATGCATATATAATCATAAGGGCAGGTAACATTTGTTAAGCAGTGTAATAAATGTAAAGATTGGTTGCCATGAAATTACAAAGGAGGGTAAACATCTTTATAATGAGATAAGGGAAAATTTAATTGAGGAAATATACAAATTTGTCCTTATGGGGAAAAAAGCTATGTGTAAAAAAAACCTGAGGAAGAAAAAAACATTATAGGTATGAAAAATGGACCATTGGTGTATGTTAGTACATGCCATTCAGGATAGCTGGTGTCCATTGAGTAATCAAGAGGCTCTCAACAATAAGTTGGAAGAAAGTCATGAGATTTTAGGGATCATCTTTCTAGTACTTGCCTCAGTATCACACTTCTATAGTCCTTCATTTTTATTTAAATACTAATGGCTTGGTGCATGATATTCATGCACTGGGGGAGTGTCCCTCAGCCCAGCCTGCCCACTCCAATATGAGACCCCTTGCTGGTTTAGGCCCCAAAACTGGCAGTCGGACAACCCCTTCACAATCCAGGATCACTGGCTTCTAACCACTCACCTGTCTGCCTGCTTGACAGCCCCTAACCACTCTACCTGCTGGCCTGCTTGCTCCCAACTGCAGTCCCTGCCAACCTGCTTGCCCCTACCTGCCTCCCCTGCCAATCTGATCACCCCCAACTGTCCCCACCCTCCCACCAGCCTGATCACCCCTAACTGCCCTCCCCGCCTGGCCTGATCCCCCCTAACCACCTCTGCCTTGGCCCTGCCACTATGGCTTTGTACAAAAGGATGTCTGAAAGGTCTCATAGTCTTATTGGCATATTACCTTTTTATTAGTATAGATAAGATATGACATACTGCTATAACTATAACATATCTCCCAGTATTACTCTATGAGAAAACATATTTCATGTGATAGGAAGGCATTTAATATATTACATTATATATGTTGTAAGTTGTAGGAAATTCTGTATTTGTAGCAATAATATGTACCCTGTGACTTCCCTTCCTGATTTGGGAATGGTTCCCCAGTTCTTTGAAAGTTTCCTAGCCCCTGATGTATCTTTTTTTTTTTGTCATTCAGTGTAACTTTATTTATTGTTTATTGCACATGATTTGAGGTCTTTAATTTCTAATCACTAAAGACTCAAAGGACTATTTTTTCCATGAAGTTTAACATTAACATTAGTGAATTCATGTATTCATGTGTTTTTATTGTAAATGTCTGAATTATTCACATTGTCATAGATCCTAAACTCGTAAGTGTGGACTATGCACAGGCTGGCAACAAGCCAGGAAGCCACTCTGCAAGCAAACAGATACTCTGCATAAGGAGAAAAGTCATTGCACAAAATTTAATGTCCAACCTGAGTCATCTATGTTACGTATATTGACTTCTTAATTCATATAGTACTGGGAACTCAACTGCTTGGTTGGTGATGGGGTTGACCTGGTTTTCAGAGGCTTATTCCTAAAATAATTAAGGAAAGTGGGGATCAATCTTTCTTTTTGGTTGCTTGGTCCTCCCCAGCACCTTAATCTTTCTTCTCATCCTCAGCTTCTTGGGCACCTTCTCCTTCATCTTCACCTCCTTCCACCATTGTGTCCTCAAATTCTTCCTTGGCACCTTCTTCCTCTTCCTTTCCTTCCTCTTCCTCAGCATCTTCCTTCTCCTTCTCCTCCTCTTCAGCTTCTCCTTCAAGGGGGGGGGGGGCTCATCCTTAGCATTCTCAGCTTTTTCAGACTCAATGATCTCGTCCACCTCAATCTGCTCTCCCCTGGATGTGGCTGGTGGGAAGGAGCTAGCAGACATCAAGTAGGAGCTGATCTGTAAACCACTTTAGGCAGATCAGCCAAAGACCTGGGAACTCTGGGAGTAGCCACTATCTATTCTTCATCTAATGAAACTGAACCAGGTTTCCTCACCTTCCAAGAATTTCCTGTAAGCTTCAATATCAATGTCCAAAGCCATCTTCACATTGAGGAGGTCCTGGTATTCTTTTAAATACCATGCCATTTCACTCATTGTAGTTCTCCAAACTCATTTTCTAATTTGTTGATTGTGACCTGCATAGCACTAATGTTGGTGTTCTGCTTCTCCTCCAGCTCTTGCAACTGCTTTTCCCGCACTTCATTCATGCCCCTGCTTGCTTCAATCTCCAGGGTCTTGGCCTTGTGCAGGCAGCAGTTCTCGGACACTTAGTCCCTGGCAGCATGCACTGCTTCGGTGTTCTTGGCAGTGCTCTCGGTCAGCATGGTGAAGAGACTCTTGTACCATTCTTTGGCATTCTGCATGTTCTTGGCAGCCAGCTTCTCCTACTGTGCATAGATGTCCTTGAGGGCAGCAGAGAGGTTGGGGTCGGAGAACACATCCATCTCCAAGGAGATCTGAGCTTACTGGATCTGCGCCTGCAGCTCTGCCATCTCCTCTTCATGCACCTTCTTCAGAAAGGTGATTTCCTTCATCAGGCTGTCGATGCACTTTTCCAGCTCAGTGCTGGCTAGAGGCACCTGATCTGCACCTTTGTGTACCTCCAGCAGCCAGCCCTCGGTGTCCTTGGAGTTCAGCACCTCTTCCTTGTAGCATGCCTGCAGTTTCTCTCAGGCCCTCCTGAGCCGTAATGCCTTCTAACTGGGTTCCGAAGCTGTACCCCTGATCTGCTGCCCTCTCCTTGCCAGGAACGAGGTGCAGTCATCCCATTTTCATTAAAATGTTCAACCTGGACCCGATTCACTGGTGTCCACAGGAGGCCCTTGAGCAGACAGTGATTCTGGAAGTGCTGGCCACCCCCCTGCCAGAGCTCAGCCATGATGGTCGCAGGCCTCATGGCTGTGACTTGGACCTGCTTCCTTAACCAGGGACCTGGCGCTGGATGAGCAGCAGCAATGCCTCCTTCCCTGTGCTGGAGCAGGTCCTTGTGGTTTCAGAACTGAACTCTAAGGGCCTCCCCAGTTGGCAGCAGCCCTGAGCCCACTGGCTCTCCCTCTATCCTGCCAAGGCTTGCTTCTCTCACTTGCTTCTCAGACTTGCTGAAAACCTTCTCCATCCACTTGTCATAGTAGCCAGTTCCAGCTGAAAGGACTGGAAACTCTGGCAGGCCTGAGGGGCCTGGGCACCACTATCTTCTGTATGCTGTATGCTGTATGTGATGGTTAATTTGCATATTACCCTTTTATTAGATAGGATACTCCTTTACTTTTTTTTCACCACCATAATAAAAATTTATTATTTCAATGGTACTAATACAGCTTTAAGGTGCTCATGGTAACATTGCACAAAATTTCCTGCCTTCTAGCTTCTATCCAAACAGAAATGTCTACCTTCTTGTTCTTTCTCCCTTTATGTGGGAAAATCTACTGTGGACCATTTACCCAAATAAACTTCTTAATGCATTTTAATTTTTTTTTGGACATTTGAGTTTTCATCATAAATGGAAAGTAGTATTGGGTCCCATCCCACATCCCTCACCAGCCAAATAAGTCCTTGTAGCCAGGGCATTTATGTTGCCTCTGAAATCTTGAAATATATATATAGAAAAAAACAGCACAAACGTTGATGTTAAGTGATGGCAGAGATTGGTCCCAGAACCAGCCAGGCCAGCAGCACTGTGTCTGGACAGTTTCAAGATGTTGTGGAAAATGAGGGCTTGTTGTGGTTGATCATGTGCTGATGAGGGGGGTGGCAGGCTGCAGGAAGAACAATTTACAATTTGTCCAGGAAGTTGTCCAGAACTGGGATGCCTTCCTTCAGCCTTTGTGCTTCTGTGTCCTGGCCACCACCTGGCTGGGTGGTTGGTGTTGTCAAAGGGGTCTCAGGGAAGGATCTGCCAGTGGTCAAACACATATTGCGGAAAAGCCTGGCCACTTGTGTTGGATCTCAGGTTGGCAGTGAAGCCAAAGGATTCATTGATGGGCAGATAGGCCTTCACACAAACATGGAGGTGTCAGCCACCTGGAACTCCTCAAAGACATGGCTCTGCTTCGTGTTCAGGACTCCATAGATACCACCAACTACTTGCTCTGGACACTGGATTTCCACAAGGTAGACAGGATCTGTGAGTCAGGATGGGGCAGTTAGCAGGCTGGCGTAGAGGCAGCACCAGGGGATGATCTGGCCACCCTCTGGATGGATAGCATCAGTATGCAGTGTTACATCATGGACATCAAAGCGTATATCTCGCATGTTCTCCTCACACAGTAATCCTTCTTTTGTGGCCCACAGGAAGCCAGTAACTACACTATCCTTGATATGGTTGAGATACTGCACACCCTTGGTAATGTCAGTAAGGATATTGGGCCCAGTGCATATCCTTTTACTTCTTTCCCTCCATTCAGCCAAGGTTTTGTATTGATGACATTATTCAGCAGTCACTTCCCTCTTTAATTGTGTTTCATGGAGACAAAGGAGTGGCACAGTAAGGCTGGGACACAGCAATTGATTTTTTTCTAATATTTTTGAAGCAACTTATTTTAAACCAGGCAGGGTTTTATTGTGTGTGTGTGTGTGTGTGTGTGTGTGTGTGTGTGTTTGTGTGTGTGTTTTCAAATCTATTAAGAGCTTAGCATTGTATTCAAAACAGTTGGAGAAGAGAGTGTTCTGAATTCAATTCACTAGAAGAAGCAAAATTCACTCAGGAAACATTTAAAGATATCATTTTGGACATAAACTAAGAATGAGTACTGGAATACATAGTTTACTAAGATTCCAAGTTTATTATATTTAAGTTAAACATGAAGAATAACTACTTCACTTATTCACAAATAGTTATTCAGTATTTTCTTTGTGTCAGGCTTCATTGCAACCAGGGGATATGGAGCAATTAATAAAAACACATAAGTATATGCTTCCCTACTTCAGGTAACCTTAATTTAAAAGGAGAAATCCAGATAATAAAACACAAATAACCTTTATAGTGTATCAGATAGTGATAAGTGCCATGGAGGAGATTTTTTCAAAATAAAGGAAAGTTGGGAATATGATCAGAAATGGCAATTTAAAATAGTGGTGGGGAAAGTTCTCTCTGATGTGATATAAGAAAATCCTTAAGGATCTATGAGAAAGTGAGTTGTATAAGAGTATTCCAGACAAATATCAAGTCCAACAGTCAAGATGGGAGTAGTTGAACTCAATTGTTTACTAAGAGAGAGAGAGAAGGAGAAGGAGAAGGAGAAGGAGGAGGAGGAGAAGAAGGAGAAGGAGAAGGAGGAGGAGGCGGAGGAAGGGGAGAGGCGGAAGTGGGGAGGGGGAGGTACGGGAGGAAAGGAGAAGAAGAAGCCATCAAGAAGTGACACAGGATCCTGGAGACCTTAAGGACCATAACAAGGATTATGGCTTCTACTCTGAGTAAGATAGAAGGCACTGTAGGACTACCAGAAATGTATCAGGGTCTGACTTAAATTTTAAGGGATGGCCTTGTTGGAGAACAGACCATGGAGAACAGAAAATAAGGAGATGGTTGAGGGCAATATTGAGTGAGAGTAAATCTTATGGCACATTGAACAGTCCAGAGCAAGAGTTCACGATCAGTGGGACACAAGTCCCAGAGAAAGAGCATCCAATAGTTTATATGCACACAAAGCACTGTCATTCTGGTTTTAATTTAGCTCTCCTAAAAAATATGCAGCATGAATAATGGATACAGACTAATAGATATTAATAAAATCTACATTCTTTAAACACATACTCATTTTATGAGAAGTATTGTATGAGAAGTATGAATGGTCTTAAACAATAGATTGTAAAGAATAACTACTACATTAGAGGAGACCTATAAAGTTTGTCATTAAAGGAAGTTTATGACTTAAAAGTTTGGAAGCCACTGTGCTAAATAAGGGGACTTGACTTCGGGATGCAGGATTTCTTCATTTTCATAAGGAAGACATGAGAAGTGGCCAACTTCCTGATGTAAGTCGGTAGATTGTCCAATGTTGGCAGATTTCCTGCTGTATTCAAAGTTTGTCCTTTATATCCCTCTTTGCAGGGATTAAAGGTGATCATAGAGGGGAAGGACTACCTACAGGGATACTGGAGAGGCTGGCTCAAGTACTTGTCAGTGCTATTGGGTCCCATTCATATTGAACCTCAAGATCTGATAGCACTGCAAGTATCAGAACTTTCCCAAAGCAATAAACTATGTCCATTCAGATGTAATCTATAGTTCCTCCTCCGTGTATCTTTATAGTGATTACTACATTACACAAATGTGAGGAAAGAATTTAAACAATAAATACACATATATGTTATTTTACATAGACACAGAAAAAAAGTTGATTGCTACTGGTTAACCAAACTATGTTATAGTTTATTGTGGACCTTAAGAACAAAGTGTATTTTAAAATGGTGCTCTCTTTATTATTATCAGAAAATTAGTATGCCGATAATAAATAACACTGGTCTGGAATCATTAATTATTCTAAGTTTGAGAAAACTTACTAAACGTATTAAACTAAAATTATCAACCTCTTTATTATTTCTAATAAATAAACATTGGTATGTGAGCTTTTGTTAATATTTAAGTTAAAGCCTCAGCATTATTGATCAGAATGTTGTATTTGTCTACAGTTTCATTTGCAATATTCCCAGCCTCTTATTTCCTAGTGTCCCCTAGGAAAATAAATCACACTGTAACTAGTATCAATATATATTTGTCTCCCCAGAGACCCCTTTTTACCAAAGCTTGTCCTCTATTTCAAGGTCAGTGCATTAATGACAGCACATGACTCTGGTGAGTTCAACCTCTTAGCTTGCAAATTGCTGAATTTTTGCTAAAAGCAATTCTTGAATTAATTGTAACTATTTGGCCAGTTCTGACTCAAATGATGCCATATGGGTTGGCCAAATTAGACTGTGCAGAAGAAAGTGAAGAGCCTTTTAAACACCATACTGTATTCCACTTTGCTCTAGAAATGGCCACAGGAGATAGCCTTTGTTTTTGCCTCCTGATTCACTCATGGCAACAACAAGGGTAACCCTCCCTATTATAGTCATGGTCTCTTCTTTGTTGTCTGACACTGGAAATTTTCTATTTGTCCATTATTTCCATTCCATAGTCATATTAATTTATATCCTCCCCTCATCTTGTCTTCTTTAAAAACTCTGCTTTAATTAGAAATAAATCTTTGTGTTAGATAAGCCACGAAGATAGCAATGTAGAGGAAGAAGAGCTTGATTTTGGAATCTGTCCACATTATTTACCAAATGGTTCAGTATTTCCAAGCAGCTGATGACAGACCAGCAATCAATCCAAATTCATTTCCAGAGAGACACATAAAAACTTTACTGCTTAACAGAGCTCAAAATATCCACCTGTCTCTCTGACTAAAGTGCAAGCAGGGACTATTCTGCTGATTCTGGGGTCGCCTTTAATCTTTTACATTGGGTATCACCATCTGATGCTAATTATATTGTTGATGTTTCTAATTCCTCTTTAGACTGGGAATTTTTATCACTTTAGAATTGGATGACTGAATGTAGGGTGCAAAAAAGCAGATTATGGAAAATGTGTATAAACTCGTGTATAACTGTATGTAATTGTAATGTACTCCACTAGCTCTATCTAGAAATGAACTTGCATATTTTCTGCATTTCTATTTAATTTCTTGAGTACCCTTACTTTTCATTAATTGAAAGTTTATTATTTTCTTCCTGAGGAGCCTCTCTCCCTGTACTGCAGGCACTTACCCAGTTCAACAATGGCTTATCTGGTTTCCACAGTTAAATACTGAGAAAACTGGAGCCTGATTAGTTTGTCACTAGCATAGTTACAGTGTATGCACAGGCTTGCTGAGTAAGGTCATCTTTCACTTAGGCACTCAAAAACAGACTTTTCCAGAAATACACTCACATGAATATAATCAATTAATCTTTGACAAAGGTGCAAGGGTGATGCAATGGAGAAAATATAACCCTTTCAATAAATGATTCTGGTAAAACTAGACATTTACAAGTAAAATGAACCTAGACACATATTTACAAGCTTTAAAAAATTAACTCAAACCCACAGCTGGAGTTGCTCACTGGTTGAGCATCAATTCATGAATCAGAAAGTTATGGTTTGATTTCTGGTCAGGGCACATGCCCCAGTTATGAGCTGAATCACCAGTGGGAGGCATGCAGGAGGCAGCTGATTGATGCTTCTCTCTCATCATTGATGTTCCCATATCTCTCTCTCTCTCCCTTCCTTTTCTGAAATCAATAAAACATATTTTTTAAAATTTAACTCAAAATGGATCACAGATCTATATATAAAATATAAAAATTCCAGAAAATTATACCAGAGAAACTCTGGGTTGTATGATAGTTTTTTAGCTAAGACAACAAAATCATAATTCATGTATTTAAGAATTTATAAACTGTTCATTAAAATTAAAATTTCTGGCTGAAACCGGTTTGGCTCAGTGGATAGAGCATTGGCCTGCGGACTGAAAGGTCCTAGGTTCAATTCCGGTCAAGGGCATGTATCTTGGTTGTGGGCACATTCCCTTAGGGGGTGCACAGGAGACAGCTGATCTATGTCTCTCTCTCATCAATGTTTCTAACTCTGTATCCCTCTCCCTTCCTCTCTGTAAAAAATTAATAAAATATATTTTTAAAAAATTCTCCTTTACAAAAGACTGTCAAAATAATAAAAGGACAAGCCACAGATTAGGAGACAATGTTTATATATGAATAAGGATTGTTGTCCAAAATATACAAATAACTAATAAATGTCAACAATAAGAACACAAATAACCTGATTAAAAAGGACATCACCTCATCATTGATGTACAAATGGTAAATAATCATATAAAATGATGCTCCTCCATCATATGTTCAGGGAAACACAAATTAAAATAACAATGTGATACCACTCAGTACACATCAATCAGAATGGCCAAAATCTAGAACACTGATAACACAAAGTGATAGTGAGAATGTGGAATGGTAGCTCTCACCCATTGCTAGTAGGAATACATAATGGTACAGACACTTTTGAAGAAAGTTTGGTCTTTTCATAGAAAATTAAACATATTCTTACAAAATGATCCAATAATCATGCTCCTTGGTATTTACCCAAAGGAGTTAAAACCTTATGTTCACACAAAAACCTGCATATGGATGTTTAAAGCAGATTTATTCATAATTGCCAGAATTTGGAAGAAGCTAAGTTGCTCTTCAGTATGTGAATGGATAGAGAAACTGTGGTACAACCAGAAATGGAATATTGTCAGTGTTTAAGAGAAATCAATCCATGAAAGAAGAATTGTGGAGGAAATGTAAGTGCATATTGTTAAGTGAAGGAAGCCAATTGAGAAAGCTGCATACTGTATAATTCTACCTATGCTAGTAACCCGGTGCATGAAATTCATGCACATTGAAAGGGGATTAATTAAAGGAAATAATTTCATATTGCTATTTGCCCTTTCTCTATAATAGAAGTATCAGAGATGAAAGAAAATTAGTAAAATGTATATGAAAACCTTCCTCCTATCACAGTCTGGGGCACACCATGGGATCCAGAGTCAAGTCCCCGTCCATCCACATGCACCTCTAAATCATGGGAGACCCAGACCCAGCTGATTCCCCCCTCATTAGGCTAGATCCAGACCAGGCCAGTCCCACCCTTGTCAAGCCCTGCCTGGCAGGGGGCATAGCCTCAGGTTCCCTGACCCAGCACGAGGACAAGGGGCATGGCCTGAGGTCCTCCACCCCAGACCAGGGTGGGGCCCATGCTTTGAGGTCCTCCATCAAGCCCTGCCAAGTGGGGGACATGGCCTGAAACCTCTGTCAAGCCCTACTGGGTGGGGGGGCATAGCCTGAGATTCTCCAGCCTGGCACTGGGGTGGGGGAGTGCAGCCTCAGGTCCCTGTCCCACCATTAGGAGGGGGGCATAGTTTGAATTTCCTTAGCACAGCACCAGGAGGGGGAGCACACCTTGAGGTTTCTCATCCAGCCCTGCCATGTGGGGGGTGCAGCTAGAGGCCCCCTGTCAAGCCCTGCTGGGTGGGAGGCCTGGTCTGAGATCCCCTACCAAGCCCTATAATGTAGAGGAGGGGGTAGCCTCAGGTTCCTATGATTGCTCCTTAAGGCTTTTTATGTGAACTTAGCCTCAGCTGTGGGTGCAGCCATCTTTGTGGAGTGATGGTCAATTAGAATATTCCCTCTTTGTTAGATAGGATGACATTCTAGAAAGAAGAAAACTATAGAAAAATAAAAAACAGTGGTTGCCTGGGGTTAGAAGTCAGGGAGTTGTTAAATAGGCAGAGCATAGAGAGTTTTTAGGGCACTAAAACTTGTCTATACATTGCTATAATACATATCATTATGAATTTATCTAAATTCATAGAACTTATACCACCAAGAGTGAACCAAATAAACTTTCGGTAATAATAACATGTCAGTGTAGATTCAGCAATTGTAATAAATATACTATGCTAATGGGGATGTTGATGATGTGGGAGGTTATGCTTTTATATGCACAGGGGATACATGGGATTTTCTGCTAATTAATGTTATAAACACAAAACCACTCTAAAAATCTATTTTTTGCCCTGGCCTGTGTGGTTGGGTTGGAGAGTTGTCTGGTACACCAGAAGGTGTCAGGTTTGATTCCTGGTCAGGGCATGAGCAGGAAGCAATCACAAAATGTTTTTCTATCATCTCGTTCTCTCTTTCCTTTTCTCTCCTTCCCCTCAAAAAATATATTTTTAACAAAGGAAGTTTTTTTTCCCTATTAATGTGATTGTTGAGATAAGGACTCAGGAGTGGGTCTAGCATTCTCACTTTTCATCTGAGTGTTCTCTTGGCCTCCATGAGTTTCCAACCTAGAAGAGTCAGGGGCATTACCCTACAAAGGAACACTCATAAAATTGGTCTACAGTGATTTCTCATATCTCTAGTACATTAAAGCTATTTATATATTGGTGCACATTTTTATCAATCTTACCTAAACACATATTCTATATTATATATATCCTCATTAAATAATTAGATCCATCATGTTACTTGCATTTTTTGGCAATTAACTTATAACATTATAACATGCATAACACTGAAAGTATTGGTATTTTTCTCCTAATCTGAATCAAAGGAAACAAATTATTATTAATAGTACTCAAATGTGTATTCTGAACTATTGAAGTGCCATTTATACTGTATGCAACTCTAGGCACCAATCTTATTTATATACATTTTTAATGCAATCATCTATTTTAAATTATTTGTGGCCATTAGATGAGAAGAGATATGTGCTGCAAAATTGGTTTCTGTCTAAAAATCCAGTAATGATTTTAAAAATTATGCTGTGACACATTAAGCTTTTATACAAAGTGAAATCACTGTGCCAGAACCATGGGCATTTAATAAAAATAAAGGAAAACCTGTTAAAGGCAAATACTTTAGTGTATAGTAATATCCTTTCACCTTTCCTTGCAATTTCTCCAGTTGGCACAAAGGATCTTGATGCTTTTAAGTGTTTTTATGTAGCAGGTAGAATGGATTTTTCAATATATCTTGATTCCCAGAGGCTTTACAGGTTTTGCAAACCTATGTTAAACCATAATTTGTTTAAGTGTTATTTTCTTATATGAATGGCATTATTCCATAAAGAAGGTCTTGCTGAGTGTACAAAGTATTGAATTTTCTTTTCTGTGATATATTCAAAATCCATTCTAGATCTAAAGACTAAAAAGTTGCATAAATGAAGAACAGGATAAAAATTAACAGAGCAGAGAAACCCCAGCTGAAGGAGAAATAAATGGCTTCATAAACTTTGAATTGTGCAGCATAAGAGGTCTCTGCACAACAAAAGAAACCATCAGCAAAATAAAAAAAGAACCCACTGTATGGAAGAACATATTTGCCAATGATACATCCCATATAGGGTTAATTTCTAAATAATGAACCCATACAGCTCAACACTAGGAAGACAAACAATCCAACTTAAAAATGGAAATACAGATGGCCAATAGATGTAGGAAAAATGCTCCAGGTCACCAATCATCAAAGAGATGCATATACAAATGACAATGAAGTATCGTCTCACACCTGTCAAAATGTCTACTATCAATAAATCAACAAACAAGTGAAGGTGAGAATGTGGAGAAAAGGGAACCCTAGTGTACTGCTGGTAGGAATACAGATTGGTGCAGACATGGCAGAAAACCAGTGTGGAGTTTCCTCAAAAATTAAAAAATGTAACTGCCTTTTGACCCAGGGATCCATTTATGGGACTATATCCTAAGAATCCCAAAACACCAATCAAAAAGAATATATGTATCCTGTTTATAGCAGCATTATTTACAATAGCCAAGATTTGGAAACAGCCCAAGTGCCCTTCAGTATATGAATGGATAAAAAAGATATGGTACATTTACAGCATGGAATATTATATGCTATAAAAAGAAGGAATACTTAACTTTTGAGGCAACATAAATGGACCTGGAGAGTATTATGCTAAGCAAAATAAGCAAGTCAAATAAAGTTAGGTCTCACTCATATGTGAAATCTATATAAACAGACGAACAAAATGGAACCAGGGTACATGGAACAAAATGAAAGCATAGATATATGGAACAGAGTAACCAGTTCCTAAAGGGAGGGCAGTGGGGGTGACTGGATAAAAAAGGGGGAGGGATTAGCTGAAGAACATATACATACCCATGGACATGGATAATAGTTGGTGAAGGCCAAGGGAGGGGGTGATGGATAGTTGGAGATGGAGAAGCAAAGGGAGGGGAAAAGGGGACACCTGCAATTATGTCAATGAAAATAGCACAAGGCATAAGTGATGAGTTTAAGCTGGACCTTGGTTCAGCAACATCAGTGTTTGATTTTAGCTTGAAAGAATTTAGAGCCAAATTATAAGGAAAGGGTAATTTTAAAAGCTATGAATGTAATAGAAGAGCTCTTGGAGCTTAAGAGAAAGAGGGACAGAGCTGTGTGCCCCTTTAGGGATGAAAGAGGGAGAAGAGACACAGGAGTGGGTCTGTCCTGACGACTTTTATCTGATGGGTGACACCAGGGCTTCATTAGTCAAGGCAGCTGGTCCTGATGTTACCATGGCCTCAATCAGTCTGATATTTCTGCTTCTTTAGGGCTGGCGCTGAAACATAGAAGCTTAGATGTCATCTTGCAGAGGTTAATGCTTAAGAAAGTGGTCACACAAGGTTTAGAATTTTGCCTTTTCCTGGGCACCTGTGTCTCTCTGCACCTGACATATCACTCCTACTACAATCAGCCACATTTAAATGTAAAAGGAAGGGGGAATGTCTCTCACACTGTCCAGGAAGAAAAACTGAATAGATTTTTGGTAACTGTTTGCAGACTGAATGGATTCCAAGTCCTTAAGCTAAATGTCTATCTGCCACTGCCTTTTGACTTCTTAGAAAGTAGGTCCTTTAATAGAGACAGAGAGGTCATTGGTTATTTATTCTAGAAAAATCCACAAATTCTCTTAACACTATGTTTAAGAAATCAAAATGAATTAACTAAAGGTCAATTATCAGCTTATTGCTTTGGATTTCAGAGAAATATTCTCCCCTTTTTCTCCTTTTCAACTATAAACCTTCCTAATAACTTGAGCATGTGGGGGGAAAACAACCTCCTTTCACTTATTGAAGTAATTCCCCTTTTTATTTTAAGAAAAACCCATTGTCACTACAAAGGGCCTTTTGACTCAGGGAGAGAATACTAATGTAAGGGATAAATTAACATATGTTCCTTTGTGTAGTGGATCAGAAACCAGAAGAATGGGAAGGCCATTTTGTTAAATAGTTTTCTAAACTATTATAATCTCAGCAAAGCAGGAATGAAGATTTGTTCATTTTTATTGAATGAACATGAGAATATAGGAACATTGTATATAATAAATGTTTTTTGAGTCATTCCATATGGCAAAGTTGTCTGGTCTCAAAGGCAATGTGAGGACCATCTTCCTGTAGGAAATGTGATAAGAAAATGAACATTCTCTAGTATTTGCTATCTTTTGATTATAACAGACGTTGTCTCAGAATGAACAGACTTCAATTTTCACTGAGTGTACTAAAATATATCTTGAGGTTAATGTTAAGAATTCAGGAAAGTTTATAAGAAAATGTAAGGGCATTTCTCTGTGAATTGCTCTGCATTGAGGGTCCATATTAATTTTAGGTAGCTCCATTCAGGAAAACTCACCTATGCATAGCTACTTTAAGCTAAATGGGGAAAGAGTTCATTTTACAATTTTAGTAATATTGCTCAAAACTGCTATAATTAGGAACACCAGCATACATGTTTTGATTGCATGGTTAGATCAAATGAAATTCTACTCAGAACTTACATTGATTTTCTCTGAGATATTCAAAGTGTTTACTAATATTAATCAATTATATAGTATTATATAATAGTTACCCAGTAAGGCAGGAAGATTATCACAGGCATCTGAACATTCGTTTTTACTCTGTGTCCTAGACTGTTGATTTTAAGAGTAGATAGATGGTCTAGTATGTGGTTTGACCCAGTAGTCAACATTGCTTAAGAGTAAATTTAAATGTCATTAAAGTGAATGAAACTAACATGTTTGTCACTAACTCCTCTTAGGTAGACACTCTATCAAAAACTAGGAATTAAGTACTATTTTGTTTAACTTTAAATCTAAGAGATATGAGAAACTAAAAAAAAATTAATTATCCAGCTCCATACAAGTATTAACTAAAGTAGTGCTAGTACCCCAGGTCTAGCAAACCGCAATTTCTTCCCCAATCTACCACATAAAACTTTTACCACAAACTTAAATTATGAGAGAAAGCAGAGGAAGTTTAAATTAACAAGTGGTAGTTGTATTAATTCCTTTTGAGGAATTAGACCAGACTCTAAAGATAAGGACCCAGCAGTCTAAAGTACCTCTTGAGGTCATTAGTTACTTTGTAGCACTATCAAGGTCTCCCATGCAGTCTCTTCGCAGGTATAGTTTCTTATCTGGAACGCCTTTCCCCGCTTCTCTGCCTGATAAACCACACTCTTCTTTTCTGTTTCTTCATATTTTCTTTCAATCCTTTGAATAATTCATTGCTCCTTTGTGTTCTCTTTGCAGATTGTATCTACTAGAAAATTGTTGCATTATTGTTTGCTATTTAAATGTTCATATTCCCAACTGGACTGCGAGTTTCTTGAGGCACTCCTCTATGCCCTTCACAATTGTTGCTCGTAGTTTGTGGGGTAATAAAAAGGCGATCTCTCATTTATGTGGATTAAAGGGATAGTGAATTATAATACAGAGAACACTGTCATTGTGCATCTCTTAACTGGACTTCTATTTCTTCTTCTATAAATTGAGGATGTGGATCTAAGTAACTTCCAATGTCATTTCTATATTTATTGGTGTCTGATGTGTCCAAGTGCTGTTTTCACTTTCAGTAGAAACCATATATAGAAATCAACAGAGAATTTTGATATATATATATATATATATATATATATATATATAAAATTTCATATATATATCACTTTGTCTGCACTGCCTCTGCTCAGTAGTGCGCTGCCACAGAGGCAGGAGAGGCTGGAGCCGCCATAGCTGCACTC
Organism: Lasiurus cinereus; assembly: GCA_011751065.1. Taxonomy (NCBI): domain Eukaryota; kingdom Metazoa; phylum Chordata; class Mammalia; order Chiroptera; family Vespertilionidae; genus Lasiurus; species Lasiurus cinereus. Next base: position 859,141 of record JAAGEH010002534.1, read on the forward strand.
ACCAGCGGTGAACCCATCAGCTGAGTGGCACTTCCGCTGTGGGAGTGCACTGACCACTAAGGGCAGCTCCTGCATTGAACATCTGCCTTCTGGTGGTCAGTGTGTGTCATAGCAACCAATCAAACAGTTAACTGGTCAAATGGTTGACGAGTAGCTTAGGGTTTTATATATATATATATATGATAGATATATATCATTTAATATATATCAAAATACAATACACACACATGCACGCACACGCACACACTAGTGGCCCGGTGCATGAAATTTGTGCACAGTGAGGGGTACGTCCCTCAACCTGGCCTGCAGCCTCTCCAATCTGGGACCCCTTGGACATCCCTCTTACAATCTGGGACTGCTGGCTCCCAACCACTCACCTGCCTGCCTGTCTGATTGCCTCTAACCACTATGCCTGCCATCCTGCTCACCTCCAACTGCCCACTGCCAGCCTGATCACCCCCAACTGCCCCTCTTGCCAGCCTGCTCTCCCCACTAGCCTGATCACTCCCAATGTCCCTCCCCTCTTCCACTGGCCTGATCACCCACAACTACCCTCTCCTCTTGGCTTCTAGCCTCCTCTACCTTGGCCCCTCCACCATGGCTTTGTCCAGAAGAATGTCCTAAAGGTCTCTCTAATTAGCATATTACCCTTTTATTAATGTAGATCAGTGGTCAACAAACTGCGGCTAGCGAGCCACATGCAGCTCATCAGCCATGGTTTGCCAACCACTGGTACAGATCATATTCCTACTGTGTTGAGCAATATAAAAACTCTTACCTTCTCTACCAATATTTATCATAGGAACAAAACAAAATTTTCTGCATGCTGTTCTACCACCTTATTGCTAAAATAATTGAGAACCCATCAATAAAAATAAACTTTCTAATATGAATATGTATGTATATAGTTAATGCTCCTTTTCAAAGGCTTATTTTTAAGACCTAAAGTTTATTCTCAATATTGATATATATATATATATCTTAGCATCAAAAAACAAGCTGGATTACACACTGGTAATTTTCAATATTTTATTAGTTCCATCTTTGCCATTCTCTTGCTCTGTGAGCTTGGGCAAATCATTTGAAACTAACAGCCCACTTCCCATTAGGAACAGGTCAAATGTGCCAATTATCTCCAAAGTACTTTGATTTTAAAACTGTAATATTTAGGTAAAAATTTTAACTAATTCAAATTTATCATTTTAGTGATTTCCTACAAAATTATATTATAATTGCTTTAAAATGAACTGAGTAAAAGTAATATTTCATTCATTCTATCAATAAAAATACAGATATATTGCAGATAATGTGATACACAGAAAAAAAAATAGTTTTACCTAAATAACCCAAAGTACATAAACCATAATAATTGGCCATACGTTAATCTAAAATACTTGATTTCAAGTGCTCCAGGGCAGGGATGAAGGACGCAATCAAATATTCCTTGCTTGAACCAAGTAATGTATTAAACACTTTAGAATACTTATTTTCTCCAAACGAATAAACCTCATACAATCTCTAGTTTTCAATATCCTTTACTTACACTATGATGGCAAATCTTCAATGCTCTCAAAAAAAGACTATACATGTGCAAGCATAAACATGATAAAGCTTCCACAAATAGTCAGTCTGCCAGCCTATTGGATAAGAGATTAATCTTTGCTGCCTTGTAGCCAAAGCTAATTTGAGCCAGAATGTGTTGCTCACGAGCTTCCAGATATTGATTCACAGATGAACAAACTGGACACAAAAAGTTTTGTGGATTGAGATACACAAAGGGACGTAGTGTGTGGTTTTTATTACCTACCTGTTATAGTGTATACACTTAGTGGTGATAGGTAAATGATAACATATGTATGTCCTTAAATTAGTACAAATAAAGTTAGGAAAGTTAAGATGCAAGAAATGGAAAACTGAAGGTCAAAACTATATTTTTCTTCACTAAGTTAAGACCAAGTTGCTAAAGTGGCTGTTATCAAGTGCTATTTATAACACAGTATAAACCATATTACTTACTTGAGTTTTAGATTCAAAGCTTTGGTTAATATTACTGCCTGCATACAAAGCAGAGCTCAGTGCCTAAAAGCTGGTCAATAAACATTTTAGTACTGCTCTTTTCCAGTGATCTGAATTCAATAATGTTACCTTTCCAGAAGCTGCAAAATGGAAAGTGAAAGCATGATTTATGAAGCTTGGCTATGCATGGCCAGCTAAGAAAGCTTTAACCGATGCTTTCAGGATTCTCTTTAATGAAGTACAAGTTGCCAAGATAAGTTTAGGTAAATGAAGCCTCTGTCACATTATGTTATAGTGAACAAAATGACTGACATAGCCCAGCAGGTGGAAGTTAATGCAGAATGGTGGTGTCAAGCCATGTTGTCTAGGTAACTGCACAATGATGGAGCAGATGCATTAGTGTTATTACTATAAACAAGTTCATAATACCACAACACATTCGTGGAATCCCTTCAAATTAAGCGTAGCAGCTCTCTTTGTTTAAGTTGTCACTTAGCACACATGCAGATCATATTTCTGAGCCATCAATTCCCTTCCAAGTAAAAGCTTCCTTATTCAGTACCAGCTCCTATTTAGATGGTACTATTAACCTTAAAACCTCTAATGTTTTGCATTTTCAATAACTTACTGAGACACTGCCTGAATATTTGGTTGAAATGTTACTTTCAGGTCTATGATTTAATGGATTGTCACCCTTCTATAGCTTGGGCTTCCTCAGTCTGAATGCAAACCAGAATCCCAAATACAGTGGATTGTAAGAACTCAGCTGTGTTTCTAAGCAAAACAGTTGGGATTTGTTCTGGTAGAGCAAGATGTGTTATTACGATTTCAGTTCAGGAGGTTAGGGATTTGACTTTGATCAAAAGGAGTAGTTGCCTTACATCCAGCTTGGCATTCCTCTGTGGAAGCCTATCACTACACATAGACATAGTCAAGGATGGAAGAAGACAGTTAATTGTTCTGTAACATTTGACAGTCAACTTACCTAACAAATAAATATTGGATTTTCCTTAGTCATTAAACTCTGTCAGTTCTAGAGTGCTATGTATAATTACAAAGAAAAAACATGGACAAATATCGGTATATATAAAAAAGCTTAGTGATCAGAACTACCAGTTGCTATGATGCACACTGACTACCAGAGGGCAGATGCTCAATGCAGGAGCTGCCCCCTGGTGGACAGTGTGCTCCCACAGCCAACCTTCCATGACCATCCAACCTCTTGCAGTGCCTCCCCTGGCCAGCAGGCCCCAATCACCTGATAAGGTCTAGTCCTGGGCTGGGATAGGGAACCAGGGGGGTGGGGAAAGGGGGTGTGGCAGACATGGCCTCTTTCCCAGGGGGTCCAAGGGCCAGCTCCTTCCTCAATGCTGGTGGCCATCCTCCTGTGCCTCATTGCTCCCTCCAGCCAGCAGATCCTAATCAGCCTGCCACCTGTCTGCCACAGTAGTGGTGCAGCAGAGAGGAAGAAGCAGGTGGGGAGGGGGTGTGGGGGGGAGGCAGAGAATCACATGGTGGTGAAGTGCTGATGATGGTATCAGCAGCATCCGGTATCCATTCCTTCCGTGCCCAGCCCCACTAGGGTCTTTGGGCCCTGGGCTGGGACGGGGCACCAGGGGTGTGTGGCGGCACACATGGCTCTTTTCCTGGGGGAGGGGGAGGGAGCGGCTGAAAGCCAGCTCCCTCTTTGGGGCTGGTGGCCAATCTTCTGTGCCCTGTCCCTTCCTCAGGATGGCAGGCCCCAATAGGCCCACTGCCCACTCACCATGGTGGCAATGCAGGTTGAGGGAAGGAGGAGCGGGGCAGGGAGCTGCGTGGTGGCAGGGTACCAATGATGGTGGCATCAGCGTCAGTGTCTCCTGTCTATTCCTCCCACGCTGGCGGGGTGATTGTCGCCTCCTCTCTGGCCCAGATCAGCTCTGATCACTGGCAAAGCCTAGGGAACCACACATGCATAAAGTTTGCACCGGGCCTCTAGTATACTATAATATGTATACACACACAGGTTGAGAAGAAAATATAACACCTAATCCAAGTGTGTTGGGCAATCATTATGAGAAAATATCTGAATTTTATTCCTTACATTGAGAAGATTAATCCTCTTAGGACTTGCTTATATTGCAAACCCAAGATGCACTCTGAGAAATATATGGACCAACAGACCACTGTTCTTGTATGTAGAGGATGTGTGAGCCAACTCCTAAAGAGAGGATGCAAGACTGTGCAGCTACATTTTTGAAATGGCAAGTGGACTGTACAGTTAAAGTGTTCCATTTTTAACTTGTTTCTTTTAAGATTTTTAAAATTTATTTTTAGGGAGAGAGGATAGAAGAGAGAGACAAAGAGAGGAAAGGAGGAGGAGGAGGAGAAGGAGGAGGAGGAGGAGAAGGAGGAGGAGAAGGAGGAGGAGGAGGAGGAGGAGGAGAGAGAGAGAGAGAGAGAGAGAGGAAGAAAGAGAGAGAGAGAGAGATATCAATGTGAGTGGGAAACGTTGATCAGCTGCCTCCTTGTACTCCGGGGACCTAGCCCTCAATCTGGGCATTTGCCCCAAATGGGAATTGAAAGAGCAACCAGCAACCACCTTTCAGAACACAAGACAATCCTAACCAACTGAGCCACACTGTTCAAGGCTAAATTGCTTCATTTAAAAATGTTATTTGTATATATTTTCTCAATATCTGATTTTTAAATGTAAATTTTCTGTACTAATTTGACTTTTCTTATCCAGACTTAAAAAAAAATTTATTTAGTCCCTTCACATTAGAATCTCCAAATATTTTGGGGGGTTGGAGGACTTGCAAATATTTTATCATGGATCAGGGTAGAAGATAGTTGGAAAATATTTTAAAAAATGGACATTTGGATTTGGGTTTATCTGCAAATACTTACATGATAGAGCAAAGATATACTGGTTGCAAATTAGGCATTGCTTGTAGCTGATAGATGCCAGATAATGGGCCATATGGGCAAGCAGAGTAGTTCAGAATACTTCGTTTGCAAAATAAAATATTAGGGGAAAGTGTAATATCCAAGCTCTAAAATAGAAACAGTTGGCGCCTATAAACATTACACCATTCTCCCCTGTTTCCCATTTTTAGAAGCCCTCGACCCAGTTAAATCTTAGTGTGTTAAGTGCAGGTATCAAGCATGTTCTATTATAAAGTTTTCCACTAAATCAGTGAAGAACCAAAATGCAGACTCCAGTATGAGATAGAGAAAATAAATCCCCTAGCAGCATGTGGTCAGCCACAGAACAGCATTCATTCAGGCTCTTGCACCACTTCTGAGAGGTCTCCAAGTTCTACCTACTTAGTAATCCCTCCCTCTTCCCCTTAATGATATTTTACAAGCCGCCCATGGTAAATACTGTGATCCATGGTAAATACTACTCTCATCGCTATGTCTCAGCCCCTATGGGGCTATGGCCCAGCATGCTTTTGTTGCAGGATCGTCTGATTTCTACTCTGTTGTAGGCATGTAGTTGCTTCTAAACAATAGAGATCAGGTTAGAACATACTTTATCCTTCCATGTTCATTCTGGTGCCCTTACAGCATCATTCACATGCTTCAGACTCACCAACCTTATTGACTGCCCTTCTCAAGGCTCTTGGGCTCAAGTGACAAGAGCCTTCAAATTGGCACATGCCCTGTCTGGCATAAGTCTCCCACCTGCCAAAGTTTTTCTGTGCCTGACTGCGTTGCAGCTTTATATTTTTCCATCGCATTTCATTCTCTTGAGCTCACCAGGCCCTTCCTTGCTATAGGATTTCCACTATGCACTTAATTGGATGGAACAGGCCACCTCCCTTCATCTTTCAAGTTTCAGCTTGAATTCCCTTTCCCCTTCTTTGACCATCTGGACAAATTTAAAGCTTTTCTATATTCCTTCTTTATAGCAATCGTCACAAGAACAATTCTTTAAAAAAAAATTAGACGTCTGTTTTCTCCACTGCACTTTAAGCTTCACGGTATCAAGGAAAAATATCTGCCATGCTTACTGCAGTGTTACTAGTCCAATAAACTCTGAGTGAGAATGTTTGCTGGATGAATGAAGGAAGGAATGGATGCATTGATGGACGAGTAAGATGTTTTTGATTTATATTAACAAGTGCTTCCTAAACGTTTTGTAAGTCAGTGTATACTTTTCTGGCAGACGTGAAATGCTCATTAACCTGTACCCTTAACTGCAATGAGTGTTAGCATTACTGCTATTCCTAGATAGGTAAAAAATGAGTAAGTTCCCTGTACTCCTTTGATCATTAATGATGTCAATATTTTTCATGTTTATTATTGATTCATTTATCTGTTTATGTCCTTGGTATGGTTGAAATTGTAATGATTTTAGTCATTGCGATACCACTGTAGTTAGCTAGAGATTAATAATACGAAAGGTGCAAAAGGGAGGTCAGCCATTATAAGCATGGTCATTTGGGCAGCTTTACCAGGGCTGCTTCACACTACCTGGGGAACCAGGGGTCATTCCCTGAAGATTACTAGGGGAGGGACTGGACAAAGGGGAGGATGGCCTCATGCACGGTGAGTCGGGGACATAGCCAAACCTAGGAATGGAGGGCCGATTACATACTCCCCCACACAAAGGAGCTCTCACCGTGGCTCCCTTGGCTCTCTGGTTCCTTTGATTTTGCTCCTGCTCCCTTGCACTCACCCATGTTCCCCCACAGCCATGTGGCCCTGAGGACCCCACACTCCATGGCCTGATGAACTGCAGTGGGGGACACATACTGAGCTAGCCCAATTGGACCATGTCCCAAGGTGAAACAGAAACTCTGGGCAAGGGCTTTAATCCTAGAACTAATAAAGGCACAGCTGGACTTGTTCCTTGGCAGGATGGCTGAAGAGGTGACCTTGGAACCTCAGGGATTTAACTCCACACAAATAAATATCATTCATTCTCCCAAGCAAATCTTAAAAAATGCTTTTTCCTATTACATGGCAAAAGCAACAACAATAAAAAAAAAACAAAAAAAGCCGAGACCAGTTTGGCTCAGTGGATAGAGCGTCGGCCTGTGGACTGCAAAGTCCCGGGTTCGATTCCAGTCAGGGGCATGTACCTTGCTTGCAGGCACATCTCCAGTGTGGGGTGTGCAGGAGGCGGCTGATCAATGTCTCTCTCTCATTGATTTTTCTGACTTTCTATCCCTCTCACTTCCTCTCTGTGAAAAATCAATAAAATATATTTAAAAAAAAACAAAAATACAAAACAAAACAAAAAAAACATACAACATATTTTCTAGCAAGTGGTGGGGATAAGGAGCACTTCCCACAGGTAACAACTGGTTTATTTGACCTACATTTTTAAAAGATATTAATCATTCATTCTCAATTTCTTGCAAAAATTTCTCCCAATCTGTCATTTTCATTTAAAATAGACTTTATTTTTTTAAGTGGTTTTACCTTACAGAAAAAAAAAAAGTAGGAAGTTCAAGTAATTCATTTGCATCCTACCTCCTCAGTATCCATTGTTTTAACATCTTGCATTAGTGTGGTACATTTCTTGAAACTGATGAACTAATGTCTAACATTATCCTATCTAATAAAGAAGGAATATGCAAATTGACCATCACTCCATCACAAAGATGGCAGCACCCACAGCTGAGGCCAAGTTCCCATAAGGAGCCTTAAGGACAATCAGCAGGGACCTGAGGCTATGCCCTTCCCTATTCCCCACCCCCCATGGAGCTTGACAGGAGACCTCAGACCATGTCTTCCACTTGGTGGGGCTTGACAGGGGATCTCAAGGCATGCCTCCCTTCCCAGTCTGGGCTGGCAGACCTCAAACCATGCCCCCTGTCCTGGTGCCGGCACAGGGAACCTGAGGCTATGACCCTGCCCAGCGAGGCTTGACAACAGTGGAATTGGCTGAGTTTGGATCTAGTCCAATGGAGGGGTCGGGTACTGGCCTGGGTCTCACACAATTTTGAGGTGCATGTAGTGGCTAAGGACTTGACTCTGGGTCCTGTGGTGAGCCCCAGACTCTGACAGGAGGAAGGTTTTCATATACATTTTACTAATTTTCTTTCATCTCTGACACTTTTATTATAGAGAAAGGGTAAATGGCAATATTAAATTATTTCCTCTAACTGATCCCCTTTTAATGTGCATGCATTTTGTGCACTAGGTCACTAGTTATTAAATAAAAGTTTATTATGAAATAAAAGATTATAGTTTGAATAGAGTTCTAAGAATTTTACCAAGTATATGATGCATGATATGCATCCACTATTATAATATCACTAGAGGCCCAGTGCATGAAATTTGTGCGAGGGTGGGCGGTGTTATTCAGCCCAGCCTGCTCCCTCTCCAATCTGGGACCCCAGATAGGATTGGGCCTAAATGGGAAGTTGGACATCCCTCTCACAATCCAGGACTGCTGGCTCCCAACTGCTCACGTGCCTGCCTTCCTGATTGCCCCTAACTACTCCCCTAGTAGTCTGATTGATGCCTAACTGCTCCCCTGCCGGCTTGTTTGCCCCTAACTATCCTCCTCTGTGGGCTTGATCACCCTAACTGCCCTTCCCTGCCAGCCTGGTCAACCCCAACTTCCCTCCTCTGCCAGCCTGGTTACCTTGCCTGATCACCCACAACTGCTCTCCCTTGCATGTCTGGTTCCTGCCAACTGACCTCCCCTGCTGGCCATCTTGTGGTGGCCATCTTGTGTCCAAATGGGGGCAGGATCTTTTGATCACATGGGGGCAGTCATCTTGTGTGTTGGAGTGATGATCAATTTGCATATTACTCTTTTGTTAGATAGGATAGAGGCCTGCTGCACAGGTGGCGGCAAGCTGTTTTTTTCTGAAGAGTGTCCTGGATCAAGGTGGGTGTTCCCTTGGGGTGTGGTGTGGCCTGGGCAAGGGGCCTGTAGTGGTTTGCAGGCTGGCCACACAACTCCAGTGACCCAAGCAGAGGCCTTGATATCTGGGATTTATTTATCTTCTACAATTGAAACTTTGCAGCCTGGAGCGGAGCCAAGCCTTCTACTCCCACAGCCATTGAAACTTTGTTGCCTTAAGCAGAGGCCTGCTGGCCAGGGTGTGCGGAAAGCTTGGCTTCTTCCATCACCAAGAACAACCCAACCCTCCCTCCTGCTCTCTCTGTATCCAAAGCCATCTTGGTTGTGTTAATTTGCATACTCACTCTGATTGGCTGGTGGGTGTGGCTGGTGAGCATGGCACATTAGTGTAGTGGAGGTATGGTCAATTTGCATATTACTTTTTTATTAGATAGGATATCAGATAATTTTTCTGCCCTAAAAATATCCTGTGCTCCATCAATTCACCCCTGCCCTCCCACTATTCCCCACAATTCAATAGTTCAGTTCGTAAAGTGGAGGACTTCATTGTCAGTTTTACTTTATGTATACTTTCAAGTGGAATACAGAAGTTTTGATATTTTAGATGGTGACATCTAAAATATGAGAATTTCCTCCCATACACCTAAATCATTAAATTTAATAAGGCATTCTAACAGGAATTGAATTGTTTTTGTGTCATGTTTACTATATTTAAATAAATTCCCTAATTAGAAAACAGGAAGCTTGGGAGCAGAAACTGACTGTAACACACAAAATATGCCCAAGCAGAAACTAAGTTTACACACCACAGAGCCTCCAATTGTAACCACACATATCTCCTGCATAGAAGACAATAAAGAGAACATTCAAACACAGACCAGAGAACAAAGTGCATTACTAATTTCCTTGACAGGGGAGGGCTTAGAATAAAGCCTGGTGTTTCTCTTGCTAACTTTTCTTTCTGATGCCTCTATGACAACTTCGGTGTCTTTTCATTGGCATGCCCAAGACCGATCCTACTAGTCTTTTCTATTGTAGTTGCATTCCCACCCAATTTTGTAATCATCTCATAGTTTTGCCTTTCTTCATTGCTAAATCAAGGGCTGCTTGAAGGCTGAAATGATGACTTATTCACATTTGCTTCTTCTATTTTTCTAGTACTGAATTTTACATAGAGCAAGACTTCTATTCCTTGGGCTCTCCATCCAAAACAGTAAGTTCAATAAAAAATATGAAATACTGAAGTACATTAAGCATAGAATAAATTTCATTTTTAGTCATTGGCATTCTCACAAAATATTCATGAATCACCTTGTATTTCATGTTTTAGTGTCTTCGGAAAAATAAAGAGGTGAAAAAAGGAAATTATGTTAAAAGAAGGCATGCATGTTTAGGAGAGAGAGTTATAAAATTATTACATTAAATTATGCTTTCAAAGCCATATTTCTACATAGCAGTTTTACTTCTTTCAAACTCGCTAATTTGTTAACTGCAGCTTGATTAGGCAACATAAAGAGATTCCTACACATTCTTGGAAAGTATGAACATAATGATACAAGAACATCACAGTTTTGTTATAACTCATAAACCCAGAGATTTTCCTTTATTATCTAGAGGAAGGCATGTTAGAACACATTGCATTTAAAAAGCTGTTTCATTGGTGTTCCTTCCTTTAACAAATTACTGTTTTCTTATCTATGTGCCTATCTATGTACATGTAACAGAAAAGCTATTTTGTATTGCATACTTATGATAGGCAAGGAATTAAGTGGGTGTTCATATTACTTCATTAAATCCTCACAACAAGTCTAAAGATAATACTGTTATTTTTTTTCTCATTTACAGATAAGAAAATCAAAGCTCAGAGGGCCTAAGTTGCCCAATGCCATGTGAACTAATACATAGTAAACTAAGAATTACAAATGGAGTATGTGTGAATCAAGTGCCTTAAAGTAAAAAAAAAAAACTCTATTTGACTAAAAACATTATTGACTAATTGTTCAGCACATACTTGGATTTAAAAGGGACATTGATGAACTGAATGTTGATTAATAGACCAAAACTATGGAGGTAAAATCTTTTTTTTTTAAGTATTACAAATAGTAGTACATATGTCTCCCTTTTTTCCCCCCATTGACCTCCTCCTGGCCTTCCCTGTCCCCCAGTACATACCCTCACTATCCAATCCGCTCCGCAGTGTCTTGTATCCATTGGTTATGCTTATATACATGCATCCAAGTCCTTCGTTGATCTCTTACAGCCCCTCCCTCCAACTTCCCCTGCCTTACTGTTGTAGTATGACAGTCTGTTTAATGCTTCTTTACCTCTGTATCTGTTATCCGCCGCCTCCTCCATTCCTTTCTTTAAAAACATCTTGCCTCTGCAGACTAGAAATAAACCTATAAGAACAAAAACATTTGAGTCACAATTTCAATGTCCAACAGTTCTGAGTATCAGTTTCAATGTCAAACAGTTCTTTATGTGTACATGTCAGCAGTGGTATCTGAATGGTGGACAAATGGTGGCAATGCAGGTCCAACCCTCTCAGGTTTGGTCCTAGGCATCCTGTAGTGATGCACAGCTGCTGACTGCTCACATGGCAAGGCGTCGTCAGTGTCTTCCCTCCCTGGACTGTTTCTTCTCTTGTCTTTGTGGTTGGAGCAGACCTTTCAATTTCTCTTTATTGCAAGAGTCCACATGGTCTTGGAGTTGTTTTCTGAAAGTATATAAACATATTCTCAACCAAGAGTTAATAAAGGAGTCTTTTCTATAGAATTGACTTGAGATCCTTTTTATTTTTGCCCTAACAATTTTCCTTTGGCTTATTTTGCCACCGTGTGTGTTTTTCATGGGTGTCTTGCTGTTAGCATTACAAATGAAAATTAATTTTCTAAAGTAAAAACTTTCTAGATGTAATTTACTTACAGGACATTTTATTTTAAGTGTAGTGGACAAATGTCCTGGTTTAGTAGTCACTTATTAGGTTGTAGCACTGTGCATTTATTTCCTTATTTATTGTACACATTTAAATTACACTTTTCCTCTTATCTCTGTTCAGACTTTTGTGATATTTTAATGTAATGGTTACGAGTGATAAGCATGGAGCATGAATCAAGATTTCCTGTCTTGAATGTTAGTTTTGTAACTTACTAGCTTTTGACTTCAGGCAAGTTACTTCCCCTCCTGTGCCTCAGCCTCCACATTTACATTAAGTAATAATAGCACTGTACTATAGTGTTGTTTTGATGTTAACTTAATTTAGCTTTCATATTTATATTTAAAGTGCTTAGAATATTTCCAAGCCATAGAAAAATAATCAACAAATACATTTTTTTTTTTATCCAAAAGTATCAGAATCCAGTTTTTGCCTGCAAATAGCATGTACGGGAGAAAAGGATGGAGAATGAAAAGGAAAAGAAGCAACACAAAGTAGACATACAGCTTAGCAGAACAATAACAAAAGCATAGATTAGTTTAACTGTTTTCATTTTGGAATTCTCTTGTCCACAAGCAGTGGCTGTCTACCAGGAGTCAACACTCAGTTCTGTTTCTAGCTGTGTCATGTTTGGCAAGGTGTCCAAGTGAGAAGCCATTGCAGACCTTTCACAGCAATTTACCAGTTTCTGAGGTCTTTCTCCTCCCCCTGGCATTCTCTGGTTGCCCTGGATTACCTTTGTGTCCAGAGCACTTCTAGAAATTCAATTATTCTTATCTGGGGTTTAGCCTTTGCTCTACAGTTTCCTGCTATAGGCACTTTTGTCCAAGGTCTTGAGGGGGGATCCAGTCAGGCATTGGAGTACCTTCATTTCTTCAGGGTGTCACTCCAAACAGGTGGCATGCTAAAAGATCCTTCTTTGACTACCTGGAGCCCAGATTCTCAACTACTAACCTTGCCTAAAATGAGAAAATGCCCCCTGGAAAACTGAAAATCCTCCCCTGACTTCTCAGAAATTTTACTCCCTCTAGTTTTTGTTTCCACAGCCTACACTGCCTTTTGTATCTAAATTTATCAGACGTTTCTAGTTTTCTCAGTGAGAGTATTTGTCTACCATGACTTTAACCAGCCAATTAAATTTTTTCTTTTTTATCTACAGAAATATACTTTAACTAGATCCTTTCCAGTTTTGTGATCTTATCTATGCCTCAGTTTCATATCTATCAAGTGGGGCCAATTAGAATAGCTGTCTCATAAAGTTGCCGGAAGCATTGATAGAATTGATGCACATGTGCGATGCTTACAGTGATACTTAGCACATAGTAAAGGAAGAGCTAAATGTTAGCTATCACTATTGAAGATGACTTCAGAAGGCAGGAAATCAGATTGTTCTTGTGCACTCAAGATAATCTTTTATCTCATACACTAATTTGGAAACACTTTGGCTTTTAATAAATTAACTTATACTAAAGCTGCTAGTTCTTAATTCTATTAGACTTAGTGTCCCCTCCACCTATTTAAAGTAATTTCTGATGTCATATTTACTAACTTGAAATTAGATACATAAATAATAGAATCTACATCTAAATTAATCATAGAAAACATATAGCGTCTTAAATAAAATATAAACATAAAATAAAATAAAGTAGTTTATAATACATTATTATGAATTTTAATATAAGTATAATCAGGCACGAGTAAATGAGAAAATAAAATGTAATCAGAAGTTTTAATCTACTTATAATGAGTAAAGTTGAATTTAGAAGATCAGAAGCCTTTTCATTAATGAAGACAGAGGAAGAACAAGTGCAATGGCATATGATATTAGAATAAAATCAGGATTATAAGTAATAACATACTGCATTTATAAGAAATAGAGGAGTCCTAGCCAGTTTAGCTCAATGGATAAAGCATCAGCTGGGGAACCAAAAGATCCTGGGTTTGATTTTGGTCAACATCATATACCTTGGTTTCAGGGTCCTCCCTAGCTGGGCCCTAGTTGGAGGGTGTGCAGGAGGCAACTAATCAATGTGTTTCTTTCACTTTGATGTTTCTCTTTGTCTTTTCCTCCATCTTCCTCTCTCTAAAAATCCAATGTAAAAATATCCTCTGGTGAGGATTAACCAGATTGGAAAAAAAAAAAGAAAAAAAAAGAAAGAAAGGAATACAATCCTATCTGAAGTAGAACTTACATGCTATCACACATTACTTAAAGGAGAGAAAAAAATTGAGGGGCCATATTTATGTAAATCTGCTGGGTGATATTTGTATGTGTAGTGTCATTTATAATTATCTGTAATAATGTGGTTGCAGTATTAAAATTATAAGAGAGAACCCAAGATAAAACATCTATCTGATCTCTAAATAACTGAAAAGACATTTGAAATTCATCATAGGGGATAAACATATTTTTCTTTGTTCAATTGGTGAATATTCAATTTTTGTCATGTTAGTCAATCTGAATGGACACTAGTTTTATTACCATAGCTGGAGAAAAGAGACCCCTGTTAGGCCAGATAGTAACCAATAAGTAGCTAGATTGTTAAATGCTAGTTGACCAGGTTAGTGCTAAAAGAGACATGTGCTTAGGAAGCTCAGAAGAGCTTTAATCCACCCATAGGGGACCATTTCAATATTATCAGAACCCACAAAGCAGCCACCTGAATATTACTTTTACACTGTGGGCCTGTCCTAAATACTGCAAGCTCCCAGAGCCCTCATCTCCTGCCCAATGGACGACTGTAGTGTCTTGTTAGTTAAGGTGACTGAAAAAAACGCTGGCCTGGAAATTTTTAGAGCAATCCTGGAGGGAAAGTATGAAGCATAGCACATTGTCCTAGTTACAGTAAAACTAGTCCTGCATAAAATCTATTATTAACAAAAAGCAATAGAAAAGTTGATAGAAAAAGCACTATCCCTTTAATATAGAATCCACTGAAAATTTTGTATAAAAGAGAGGCATAGTGAATTTAGCCTAAAGAAACAAATAAGCTAATTATAATACTAAATAATCTTACGTTATCTGATACTTGAAACGCTATGACCTTTAGTTAATTTGGAAACTGGGAAATAATTGCTAGTGTGTCATTTGAATGCTATATATATTTCTCAGATTAAAAGTCTGGAGTGAAAATGATTAAATGTATATCAACACAACTTTATTAATAATTTCACATGCATGTAGTTTCAAATTCATTTATAAAAATTGTAACATTTAACTTTTTTTACTTTCAGGAAAAGGTAAAAATTTTTATTATCTTTAAATTATTTGTCTGTAAAATGTAAATACTTAAGATAATTTTAAGAGTAACTGATTATTTTAAAAATCTTTAGATGCACACATTAATTTCATTTGTTGTCAAGCAATACCAGAATAATCTACAATAAATTCAATATCTTTGCCACAGATACAGAATAGGACATATATTTTTTTAATAAAATAATTTTTTCTAAATAGAATTAATACTTACAAATTTTAAATGAGTAATTACTTCTGGTTATATTTGTACTATGCAAAAACTGATTTCACATAGGAAAATAGAATGAGACTAGTGGCCCAGTGCATGAATTTGTGCACAAAGGAAATTAATAAGAATAAATATTTTAATATCACTGTTCACCCTTTCTCTATAATAGAAGTGTCAACCAAATTCACAACCAACAATGATAGATGGAAACACATGTGTGAGATTTACACCAGTGAAAGCTTTATATATTTAGATAAACTTGCTTAATTAGAAATGCTTGCTGATTTGCTAAACTTTTTCCAGCCCAGTGAAGCACCCCAACTTCTCTTTCAGGTGATTGTCAGTAACACAGCAGTAAATATCAACATGAAAAAGATTATTATTATAGATCACACAGGGAGAACAAAGGGTAAAGTATTTAACTGTAGCAGTGTTTGACTATATGCTGCACAGTGAGAAAACCTGAAGTCATTTTTAAGGTCCACCATTTCTTACTTCTTTTCAGTCCGGTCAAGTTTTTAAGCTTTTTAAATCTCCATTTTCTGGCTAATGAAAATAAAATAAGATTCTACTGAGTCTCCTATCTACCTACTCCAGGATTTCTGTGAGGATTAAATGAGATGAACCACTGGAAAATACTTCATCAACATTTGGTTAAAGTGTAAAATATTTGCACCTGGCTCAAAAGCAAGTCAGGTTCCTGGGCTGAAGAAAATCCAAGGAGGCTTGTTACTAAGGAGAGGAAGCAGGGCATTGCTGCATGACATCATTACCTATTGCACACAGCCACCGTTTCTGGGCTGGGCTGGGCTGTGGGCTGTGGGCTGCATTTTACATCTTGGGATCTTGGCAGTATTGGCTGCAATTTGGTGGGGTGTCACTCAGGGGTGGTAACGGGGCCTGTGTCCCACTTGGGGGAAGCCAAGTGTTGCTTTGTCAGCACCAAGTTGTGGTTTTGTTTCTCTGTAAATGGTCAGTGCCTGTCATGGCAGCTCCTGCATTGAGTATCTGCCCCCTAGTGGGCAGTGTACATAATAATAACAGGTCAGACATTCGGACACTTAGCATAATAGCTTTTTATATTATATAGACAACTATTTTTGTCTTGTGTTTTTAAGGACAGTAATTCAAAATAAAGATAAAATTTTAAAAGCACAGAGAAAATTTCCTCCAATGTCTGACCCCTATCCAGAGGCAACTATTATTTCTGAACTATTTTTAAAGTATCATTCCAGAAATATTTTATGAATATACAGAACAATTAGAAAGACATTTCTAGAACACAAATATCTAATTTATATCTGAGCTATCCTATTATCTTTTTATTTGTCTGACTCCTGGAAATTTGGTAAACAATTTTATCAACAACATTGTCTCCCATTGGAAATAAATATAATTGGATGAAGTTATACTTGTTAGAATTTTTGGTAAAAATTAAGAGAGGAATATGTCATGTCATAAAAAACTAAGAATTGCCTAATTTCCAATGAATACATCTCTATAATTTCAACAAACAGAATCAAAACAAAAATAAGTGAACAAAAAGATTATAAAGACAAACAAGTTATAGACTAAAATATATATTTTTAAATTTATAAAACCTTTCCAAAAATATTTGAAGTTTTAGATGACCAATAAATATTATTGCATGATGAATGAATGAATGAATTAATTAATTAATTATTCTAAAATCCCAGATAGGCTACTGAAACATTCTGCTTTGTGTCAATATCTGGTTCAAATTGTTTATTACTCATGCATACTAAAAAGTAAAATTTTTCTCTGTGGATGAAGGATAAGGTTAAAACCCTAACCAGGAAAATAGAAAGTAAGAGGTTTATAATGGTCATAAAATCCTGGATATGTGGGTTAACAATTGTTATCACAAAATATATGAAAATCATAAATGCTACTACTGAGTTTCCATTTTAATTATGGAGTTTTTAAAAAATTCATGACTATCTCTAAAAAATATTTTCAGTGGTGATTTTTAATTTATCCTATTTTAAAATAATGATTGTAACAACCCCAAAAGCTCATTTCCCCACCCCCTGCTATTATGATATTTGTGGGTAAATTTATTGCACTTAACAAATATCATATTTATATCTCTGCATCTAAATCCTTTTGTTAAACACAGATAAAAGTTTAACAGTACTACCCTTCATTGACAGGTTAGACATGTTTTTTGTGAAATACCCCAAATAACAGCACCATTGCCTTCATAATTTGCCAATAATTCGCTTTGTACTCTTATCATTACAATTGACTACCCAGCATGCCCATTTAGTATTTTTACTTATGTTTAACAATATCCACCTGTAGGATTTTTCATGAGTAGGTGGATGGAGTAATGGAGTAGGTTGTCCCTTTTTCATTTGGTTCTCAATTGAGATACAATTGAGATAACTGGTAAAGTTAGGGTCTCTTGAGTCTGGAAGATCTAACTTCTAATCCAATGTCTACCACATATTAATAAAGAGTTAATCTTGTGCCTCAGTTTACTTCTAAAATTGACATAATAATATAGACTTCATATATTTTTGCTAAGATTAGATTAGATGAACAAGCATAAAGAGGTTAGAATAAGGACTTAATAAAATAAATTATGATGGTGATGATAATAATGGCATTATGGATGATAGTCAATATTATTTTACAATACACAAGCTGAAGTTGGCTTTATTTGTTTCTTATTGGTTGTGAAATACTTTTAGAATAATCCCTAATTAGAAATGATAATAATAATAATAGCTTTTGTTTAAGTACTCTGTATCAGAGTTCTGGATCACCCAATGTTTGATCAAGTACTGGTTTAGTTCTGGATTGTAGACTATCACACAATGATTTCTAGCAGGCTAGTTATGGAGAAATAATAGAGAGAATCAGATTAGCAGTAATCATAAAAGTTTAGTACTTTTAACAATAAAATTTAAGTATGTCAATATTTTAACAGTGACTATCAGTGCCATTGGGGCAGCAATATTAAAGTTGATAATTTAGGAGTTGAATTAAGAGAAAGTATCCACTTAACTAAAGGAAATGTTTTTTCAGCCACTTTTATTAAATTCCATTTGAGAAAGAAACAAATTTGTTGAACGTTTGTTTCCCTGCTCCAATTCTTATGTTAAAGCTTAACCCTCCAATGTGAAGTTATTTGGAGAAAGGCTTTTTGGGAGGTAATTCCATTCTATTTCAATGCGGTCTTGCAGATGGGGGTCTCATTTTGGGGTTATTCTTTACAATAAGAAAAAGGGAGACCAGAACTTATTTTCTAGATGACAAGTGAGGACATAGTGATAAGGTAGATGCCTACAAATCAGGAAGAGACCTTGGTCCAGGAAAAAAAAAATTGTCTGGCACTTTGAACTTAAGCTCCCATAGTACTAAGTTATGGCAGCCTGAGCTGATGAAAACACAATGATTCACGGTCATTTTGAGTGAGGCGATCTTTCTTTGCATCCATGTCTATGTCAGATTCCTTTATTTATTTATTTTTTTCAACAGCAGGTCAGTTTTCCAATATCTGTTTCTTTAACATGTTCACGGCCCATATTGGAGTGTAGGTGAGCAGCAATCCTAAACTCATTGCCGCAGTAGTTATTAAAGTACATCTGAAAAATGTGTGTTGCTTCTTCAGCTGTTATAATATTTATCCCTTAGAATGATATTGCAAAGAATACATTTTTCTGGGCTCCCTATTGGAATTACTTTTAAACAGAGTTTTGAGTGATGGTATCAAGCAATTTTGAAGTGTTTTATGATAAACTAGAGGCCCGAGGCATGAAATTCATGCACAGGTACAGTCCCTAAGCCTGGCCTGCAATCAGGACCATCTACCCTAGCTGCCACAGCCAGCTCCAGCCCCTGCCTCCACCTGCCTCTGGTTTCCCATTTGCCATTGGGTGATCAGTGCCCAGGGGAAGGGACCAAGAGGTGGCTGTTCCTGCCCATTTGCCACCCTCCCCTCCCCACTGTGGGTGGCCATCAGGTGATTGGAGCCTGCTGGCCGGGGGCAGTGTGCCTCATAGTAACTTGCCCAGTGGTCATCCTGGTTGTTCCAGTCAATTTGCATATTATCTTTCTATTATATAGGATTATATAGGATAGAGATCTAGTGCAGGGGTTGGGGCCAGCTGGCTTGCTCTGAAGAGTGCCCGGATTGTGGTGGGAAGTCCCCACTAAGGGGCAAGGCTTGCCTGGGCAAGGGGCTGCAGTCAGTTTTCAGGCTGGCAACACCACCAGTTGGGGTAGGAGTTCCTGCTTGGGGGTGGGGCTGACCTGGTCCAGAGGCTGCAGGCAATTTGCAGACTTTCTCAGGAAGGACATATGGAATAACATTTGGAAGATGTCTGGTCTATCTGGTCTAATTAGCATATTACCCTTTTATTAGTATAGATGGCCTTTGAAACTCATTGCTGCATTTGTCATAAGTAGTATCCTATCTAATAAAAGAGAAACATGCAAATTGACGGTACCTTTGCTACGTCCAGAAGCCACGTCCACCAGCCAATCAGGAGCAAGTATGCAAATTAACCCAACCAAGATGGAGGTTAATTTATATATCCAGTTGCAGAGCAAAGACTGAAGACAGTGTAGAAGGAAGCCAAGTGCTGCAGAAGGAAGCAAAGTTGTGGAGAAGCAAGCAAGGGGCAGCAGAGAAGGGCGGGAAGCAGGCAGGGCAGCAGAGACTGCTGCAGGAAGCCCTATTGCAGGAAT
Organism: Lasiurus cinereus; assembly: GCA_011751065.1. Lineage (NCBI taxonomy): Eukaryota > Metazoa > Chordata > Mammalia > Chiroptera > Vespertilionidae > Lasiurus > Lasiurus cinereus. The sequence goes on from JAAGEH010002534.1 coordinate 879,089, forward strand.
CTTCCTGCAATGGGGCTCTAGTATAAATAAGACTATAATTAGTAATAGTGTTCTATTACTAATCTATTACTCTATCTATTAATTTCAAACCTTTGTTTTAACAGTTATGGACCAGGTCCTGGGGTTGACATTGTATGCTGAACATGTTTCTTCAATATTAATTGAAACCATAATAACCATAATCTTGAATATTTAACAAATGATTTTATATTTCATAATGTATTGGTCCTTTCTAAGTTGGGTGCTAGAAGCTCACACTCAAATCTAATATTACCTAAAAGGGAGCATTTTGGTCTAAGGTCATTCTGACTCTACTACTCTTTCTCAATGTTATTTTCCCTTTTTCACGTTTTTAATGTTTTTAATTCTTCTTGATAATTTATGTACTTATCCAAGTCACCTTGAATTATCTATGAAAAAAGCCAGATATAATACAAGTATAAATATTAAATATTAATCATAGGTAAAAAAAATGGAGAAAATGAATGCCAGGCAGAAATGAACAGTGCATGGATTCTATTGATTGACAATTTTCTGATGTTTTTTATTGAAAACCTTGCTACCTCATTATCTTTTGATGTTAAAACTCAAATGACTGTTCTTTTACACAGTAAAAGAACAAAGAGCATGAAAAGCCTGCAACTTTCTTAATATACTAGGGTTGAAGTGGATTCATCATCAAGAGCATAATCTAGGTCAAGATATAATAATAATACAATTTTATGTGTTAAAAAAGTTAAATATCATAAGGAAAGATGCAAGTTATGGAAGATACTTTGTGACCATTGTTAGCCATGAGAAAAAAGTAAAGGAAATATCCTTCACAAAGAGGGAAGTATTGCCTTGCTTATTTAAAAATGCAATGTTTTTTTGTATATTTGCCAAAAAAAAAGTCAACTGTTATCTGAAAACTATAATAGGCAACCCAAAATTTGTAAGGGCAAAAGAGAAAGGTGTAAATAAGAGGCAAAGTATTTGTATTATTTAATTAAGCTGTTAAAATCTAAAAATATAAGGGATAAAAGGAGTTTCTAGTATTTTAGTCTTTTAACTTCTTTGAGAGCTCTTCAGGTTAATATGATCCCAATTCTTTAAATATTAAAAGGCAGTTCCATCTATGCTGTTGCATATGGTAAGAATTCCTTCTTTTTTACAGCAGTGTAGTATTCCATTGTATAGAGATACTAGTTTTCCTATCTACTCATCTACTGATGAACATTTAGGCTGTTTTCAAATATTAGCTATGGTGAATTGTGCTGTTATGAACATAGGGATGATATATATATACATATATGTATATCTTCTGATTGGTGTGGGACTGGAGAGCATTATGTTAAGTGAAGTAAATCAGTCAGTGAAAGAAAAATACCACATGATATCACTCATTTGTGGAATATAAGGAACATTATAAACTGATGAACAAAAATACATACAGAGGCAAAAAATCATCAAACAGACTGTGAAACTACAGCGGGAAGGCTGGGAAGAGTTGGGGAGGATAAGAGATCAACTGAAGGACTTGTATCCATGCATATCAGCATAACCAGTGGACACAAGACACTGAGGGTGGGTAGTGAGGGCATGTGCTGAGGAGAGTGTAGGTCTGGGGAAAGTCAATCGGGAGAAAAAGGAGACATATGCACTACTTGAATGTAATAATTCAAACAATAAAATAAAATACTATAAAATAAAATAAAATAATAAAATAAAGGGCATCATCCTTGAAATTACAGACCCAACAAAATCTGGGGGGAAAGTCTAAAATCCCTTTGTCAAACACCTGGACTAAAATGATGTACTGGGAAAGAGAGAAGTCTTTATAAAGAACAAACTCTTTATAAAAAATGGTAACATATCTTTCTATTGACAGAATAATGGGATAGTAAATCAGAAAGAAGCATTAGATGCGATTCATCTTGACTTTAGAAAGAGTTTGATTTAGTCTTCTTTGAAGTACTAATCAAGAAATGGGGGAAAGTGTACTGAAGGCCTCACTGATGTTAAGTGGATCAGCATCCGGTCTATTCAGTCAATCAGAGACACTCAGAATATTGCAATTAATAGCTCAATATGTCGGGATCTATAGCATACTTAGATTCATATGCAACTAATGCTATAATATAGATATGGGATGAATAAAATAGAAAAAGAATGGGAAACAATACTTGCCCTTCCAATAATAAGTATAAACATTAACATAATTATCAATAGATATTTTACTTTGGTGCTGTGCCTTATCTATTTCAAAAGGTCTTTATATTATATCATTTTAAAACTTGGATGATGAGACAGTTTATCAAGTTTAATGGATGGAGATAATTGGTGTGTTGAAAGTGTCCACATGACATTTTAGCACAGTAGTATGGTCAACAACAAAAGGAGGACTCATTTTATATATCTATTTGTGAATTTGTTACATAATAACAGTAATAATCTTACCTACCATTTGTTGAGTGTTAAATATGTGTTAAGCATTTTAAGCATTTTACACACATTATTTCTCTGAATGTAGACAACATGTCTAGGATACATTATTATCAGGTATTTTCTAATCTTATAGACATCCACATAACCACAAATATATAGAAAAACAGCTCAGGATTTGGAAAGAGATATTAAGATGATCTAATGCAGCCTTTTTCAAAGTGAAGGCACTTCCGTACCATCTACATATATAAAGAGGTAATATGCAGATTAGGCAAGGGCACCATAATGGTCATGACCAGCTCAGGAGGAGGGGCCTGATGTAGGCCCAGAGCCTGAAAGAACAACAGACAAGGCAGTCTGAGCTCAGCTATAGAGCTGGAAAGAACAACCCGCAGGGGGGCCAGCACCCAGCCCAGCCCCGTGGCCACAGCACTGGGCTGCTGAGGCCGGAGCAAAGACACAAACCTGCAGGGGGCCAGGTTTGATTCTGATCAAGCATAAATAAGAACAACAAATTGGTCTCTCTCTCTCTCCCTCTCAAAAACTAAAAAAAAAAAAAAATCTGCATGTACTTAGGTTGCAGATTCCTTCTTGGCCGGGGCCCAGGTCAGGACTCATGCAGGAGGCAACCAATGGAAGTGTGCCTCTCACATTGATGTTTCTCTCTGTCTTTTCCTTTGTCTTCCACACTCTCTGAAAATCATTGGGAAAATATCCTCAGATGAGGATTAAAATAAATAAAGAAATGTCATATCCTATGAAAGAGACACCTTGAAAATGCCTGAAGAAATTTGTCATATTTTTTGTTATGAAGGGACTGGAGTCCATGTTGATGAAAACACCTTGGTGGTTGCGACAGCCAGCAGTGGCAGCAGCAGCAAGGTGATGGGGGTAGTGTCTTCCCCTGATCAGTCCAGTTGCCACCCTCAGAAGTCCATTAATAGGACATCCCTTGAGGGCTCCTGGATTAGAAAGGAGGCAGGTAGGGCTGAATGATCCCCTCCAGTGCACAAATTTTGTGCACCATGCCTCTAGTCCTATATAATAAGCCTATATAATAAAGAGGTAATATGCAAATTGACCCTCACACCTTCACAAGATGGCTGCCTATGATCAGGGTGGCAAGAGAGTTAGTGAGGAATGGCCAAATGACTGAATAAGCAGGCTGTGTGGGGTGACCAGGCTGGCAGGGGGCCATGAGGGGTGACCAGGCCAGCAGAGGGGGCAGTTGGGGGCAACCAGGTCAGCAGGGGTAGCAGTTAGGGATGACCAGGCCAGCAGAGGGGGGCATTTGGGGGCAACCAGGCCAGAACACAGAGACAGTGAGAGGCGATTAGGCCGGTGGAGGGTGGGGAGCAGTTAGGGGTGATCAGGCAGGCAGTCATGTGAGCGATTAGGAGCCAGTACTCCAGGATTCTGAGAGAGCTGTCTGACTGCCAGTTTAGGCTCTATACCCAGGACATCTGGGGTCCCAGTTTAGAGAGGGTGCAGGCTACACTGAGGGGATCCCTCTCCACCCCGTGCATCAATTTCATGCACTGGGCCTCTAATCTCTGCATAAACAGATTGTTGAAAACCTGAAAAGAAAGGGAATAGGACACTGAGAAAGAAATCTATTAAAAAATATACATTGAGTGGCCAGATTGTTATGATCTCTGAACACATAATAATCTGGCCACTCAGCGTATAATAAAGTTGATTTTGTTGTTATTGTTGTCTGTTCTTTTAACGGCAGAAAAAGGTCATTTACTGAATATAATGTACAACACAGGGAAAATAGGATAAGCCATATAAAAATATTATTAGATTTGGTGAATGAACTTAGGTTATATGGCTTTGAACAGTTCCAGTTTAGTGGGTGGGAACAGAAGGCATTTTAGAGGGTGAAGATGGAGTTGTGTTTGTGTAAAATTAGAGTAAAAGGATAAACTGTTTGAAGAATCATGACCATGAAAAGGATAAAAGTAAGAGGTGAGAACAATTTTGCAGTAGGAACAAAAAGTGATTTCAGTGCAGGGCCCTCTGCACTGAATAAATGAACTCTACAGGCAGGACCAATCAGACACATGCATAGAGCAGCATGTTGTCCTGAAGGAGGAGATCATTGCAAATAAAAATTGTATGAGGGCTTTAATAAGAACATAGCTACTATAGTAGGTAAGTTATGGAATTGCTGAGGGGAATAGAGCAGGATTGGAAAGGTTTTTTTTAGCATTCATATATAGTTTAATATGTGCTGCTCACCTCATCTGGGTCTTCATGGCATTATAAGTATCGGCAGAAGAAGGGGGAAGGCAAATTCATTTTGTAAAATAGAATTTACAAGACATTTTGAAAAAATAAAACAACAACAACACACACACACACACTTTCTTTGGCCCTGGCAAACTAGCTCAGTTGGTTAGAGCATCATCCTGATACATCAATGCTATAGGTTCAATCCTGGTTAGGGCACATACAAGAGACATCCAGTGAAAGCATAAATAAGAACAAGAAATTGATCTCTCTCTCTCTCTCTCTTTCTCAAAAACTTAAAAAAAAAAGAAAAAGAAAAACATCCAATTTATTTTCTCATTATGATTTTTATTTTCTTATATTTTATACTTTCTTTATAGAGTAATTTTCTTCCTCCTAAACCCATTCTTCAGAAGTCCCTCTGGTGAGGTTATGTAAATGGTAAAGGGAGAGAGAGTTAAAAAAGGGAGTTAGACATCTAACTGTAGCTTTTTTCTTAGCACTTTAAAGATATTGTTGCATCCACTGTTATTTCTGATAAATCTAATTGATATTACTTTGAAAATTGTTTTTAGGCTATTTTTAATATTTCCTATTTGCTTCTGAATTTCTATAATTTTACTATGTAATTCTAAATGTGGATTATGTATTTATTAGAAATTTGGACTTTTTTTGTTTGTGTGCTCCCTGAAATTGAACATTATGTTCTTTCTTCATTTAGTAGGTATAACTTCAAATAATTATCTTTTCCATTCTCTTTTTTTCCTTTAGGACTCATATTACATATATGATAGCAAAAAATGCTTAATTTCAAACATGGTTTAAAATATCAATCTTAGCAAATAATTGTTTTATTCTCTGAAATTACATCACAAAATAAAATTATTCATCTAATAAATAAAATCTATTTTTTTTCAAATTTTAATGCTAAAAATTGCTTTGCCTTGCATGGAAATACATGAATTAATTGCCGCATTGTTATTTGACTAGTCATTGGATTCAATACAAAGTTTTGGCCAAAAACAGTATTAACAGTTGTGAAATCCTTATTGTGCAAATATCCAATGTTCTACAAAAAAGTAAATATTATGCATGTGTTTGAATATAAATGGAACTGTTTATGTTAACAGATTATTTTATAATATTTTCTAGTATCTAATGAATGTTAGCTAGAGGGAAAGAGAGAGCAAGACATAGACACACACACACACACACACACACACACATTCACACAAAGGATCAGTGTTATATTGGTGAAATTTAAGTACAATAGAAAAAAACCTTAATGTATACGTTAGAGGCCTGGTGCATGAAAATCATGCACAGGGGAAGGAAGGTGTCTATTAGCCCAGCCTGGTCCCTCTGCAATCTGAGACTCTGTAAGGGATGTCCAACTGCTCATTTAGGTCTGATCCTACCTTCGCACAATTCAGGACTGCTGACTCCCAACTGCTTGCCTGCCTGCCTTCCTGATTGCCCCTAACCACTTCTGCCTGCCAGCCTGATCACCCCCTAACCTCTCCACCCCAGCCTGATTGGATGCCTAACTGCTCCCCTGCCAGCCTGTTTGCCCATAACTTCCCACCCCAGTGGGCCTGATCACCCCTAACTGCCCTCCCCTGGAGTCCTGGTCACCCCTAACTGCCCTCCCCTGCAAGCTTGATCATCCCAAATTGCCCTCCCTTGCAGGCCTGGTTCTTCCCAACTCCCCTACCCTGCTGGCCTGATCACCCACAACTGCACTCCCTTGCAGGCCTGGTCCCTGCCAACTGCCCTCCCCTGCTGGTCATGTTGTGGTGGCCATCTTGTATACATATGGGGCAGGATCTTTGACCACATGGGAGCAATCATCTTGTGTGTTGGAGTGATGGTCGATCTGCATATTACTCTTTTATTAGATAGAAGTCTGTTGCCTGGATGGGGGCCAGCTGATTTGCCCTGAAGGGTGTCCTAGATCAGGGTGGGTGTTCCCTTGGGGCATGGAGCAGCCTGGTGGAGGGGCCTGTGGTGTTTTGCAGGCCAGCCACGTCCCCTGGTGACACAATTGGAGGCCCTGGTATTTGGGATTTATTTATCTTCTACAATTGAAACTTTGTAGCCTGGAGCAGAGCCAAGCCTTCTACTCACACATCCATTGAAACTTTGTTGCCTTAAGCAGAGGCCTGGGCAGGCCAGGGTTTGTGGAAAGCTTGGCTTCTTCCATTGCCAGGGGCAATCCAAGATTCCCTTCTGCTCTCTCTGTGGCTGTAGCCATCTTGGTTTGGTTAATTTGCATACTTGCTGATTGGCTGGTGGGTGTGGCTAGTGGGCATGGCTTGTGGGTATAGTGGAGGTATGGTAATTTGCATATTACTATTTTATTGGATAGGATGTGTGTATAATAAAATCTTTTTCCTTTTTACTCTGAATATCATATCCTCTATATATTCCTTTAGAGCAGCGATTCTCAACCTGTGGGTAGCAAACAGCTAGCAGGGTCTCCTAAGACTATCAGAAAACACAAATATTTACATTAAGATTCATAACAGTAGCAAATTACAGTTATGAAGTAGCAACAAAAATAATTTTATGGTTGGGGATCACCACAGCATAATGAACTCTATTAAAGGGTTGTGGCATTAGGAAGGTTGAGAACCACTGCTTTAGAGAATCTTTGTGCAATGTTGCCCTACATTTTCATATAATTTTGGCAGCCCCTTAACCCCTCACAGCATGATTGCTAATACAAAGCCTAGAATCATGAGCTATATTCTGGTTTGACCCAGAAAACTTTGACATTCAAAATGAGAGTGGACTGAATGACTCAGTCAAGATTCAAGTTTGATTTAATTGGAAAATTTGATTATAATGACCCTTGAAAGAAAAGATAATATATTGGACTTAAAAACAAATAAAATGGTATCTAAGTAATTTAAATTAATAATGTTTAATAAAATGTCTAAAACTAAAATGTATACAGGATAAATAGATGAAATATAGTCTTCAGCTGTTCTAGTGATTCAGAAATAGAGACAACTGCCTCTGGGAAGAGTTGGATTTCAAACCATTGAAAATATATTTATGAATGTGTAATTACAGTTCTTTATATGGTGATGGGATAAGTATGTATTTGAGTAAACGCAAAATTTTAATCAGCTTTTAGTTTTATATTCATTGAAATAAATAACTCAGATACAGAAGTATCATCAGTGTGCATCATTTTAACATATATAGTGATGTGATTGACAAAGATATTTTTACTATATTCTCTTGGGATACTACTGAGCATACTATTAAGAGTCTAATTTTTCTTGTTTATATACAGCATATCTGAATTGGAGATTTAAAAAAATATACAAAGAGGTAGGATTGTAGCTCCTTGCAATATTAATCATTGTTACAAGTCAGCATCACAATAGGCTACATGATAATTTTTGAAGACAAAGATTTTAAGTGCAAAAATATATTTGAAATGTGAAACTCTATAAATTAAATGTGTGTTTTTCACTAGGGAGACAAAAGCCTTCTCTTAGTAAACAAAGAGTCAAAAAAACAAACAAAAAAAAATCTGACTTGTCATCTATAATAGAACTTAATTGGACATCTGTATTAGTTTTTGGTGGGCCCTACAACAACTTTTGACAGATTTGGTAGCTTAAAACAATAGAAGTTTACTCTCTCACAGTTCTGGAGTGCAGAAGTCTGACATCAGTTTCAAGGAGGTAAAATTACAGTATTAGCAGGACTGTGCTCTTTCCAGAGACTGTAGAGAATAATCTATTCCTTGCCTCTTCCAGCATCTGGTGATCACCTGCCTTCTTGTCTGTGGCCACATCACTCCAGTCTTCATCTCTGTGGTTACACTGATTCCTTCTCTTCTGTGCACATCAAATTCCTCTGCCTTTCTTGTGTAAGAACACTTCTGGTGGCATTTATGGTTACATAATCCAGGATAATCTTCTCATATAAAAATATTTAATTTAATCCAATCTGGGAAAATTTTCACTAAAAGGTAACAGTCAGAGGTACCAGATATTCACATCTAATGCTTTGGGGTGCACCATTTACCCATTACACCAGCCCTGATCCATTCTTTTTACATAATATCTTAAATGTTCTTCTTGTCTTTAAACCCTTCCAGATCTAACTTTGCCCCCTACCACACTGCTCTCAAAAACTATGCCGAATGTATCATTTTCATTGCTTCCAGAGGGTTTTATTTTTAATTCAGGTATACTTACTACATTATTTTCTCTAAAATTTTAATTTATTCCTATTGCATTCAAAGCCCCTTGGGGTTGTGGTGTGGTGCTTGTTCATTTAGATGTACCATCTTCCTTCATTGTGTTTTCTTGCTTTGTACTCTAGTGAGAGCAAATTCTTTGTGCTTCTCTAATTATGTCCATGCATTTCTCCCTCTGCTCAGGCCTTCCCACAAGGGACCCTGAAGTGCCTTTCATGTGTCTCCCCTTCAAGCTATATGCATATTTGAATGTATAATAAAAGTCTATCTTTCAAATACTAATAAAAGTGTATCTGAATTTGTTCCTTAAGAACAAAATCTAGCAATTTTAATTATTTAAATGGCTTGGTTGAAAGCAGTGGTTCTCAACCTGTGGGTTGCGACCCTGTTGGGGGTTGAACGACCCTTTCACAGGGTCGCCTAAGACTGTTGGAAAACACCTATTTCCCGTGGTCTTAAGAACCAACACACCGTTCCTTGGTGTAGCAAAATGTAGCAATGTAGTTTACTGTTGTCATATGAAGATTGTTACCCATGCTACACCACAATTCAAGACAAAATTTCATTTATTTGTAATTAGAAACAAATATTTCACAATATATAATTACATATTGTTTTTGTGATTAATCACTATGCTTTAATTATGTTCAATTTGTAACAATGAAAATACATCCTGCATATCAGATATTTACATTACAGTTCATAACAGTAGCAAAATTACAGTTATAAAGTAGCAATGGAAATAATTTTATGGTTGGGGGTCACCACCACATGAGGAGTTGTCTTTAAAGGGTAGCAGCATTAGAAAGGTTGAGAACCACTGGTTGAAAGGAAATTGTAATATTTAGTTAGGAAGATTTTATTTTAGTATAAAATGCAGTAAGGAATAATAATGATGATACCATAATATACTAACTAATGTTTAGTTACTTTTTATTATTTGCCAACATCTATGCAAAATATTATATTTCTCTTTACTCCTGTACCTGACATCCTCATCCCATTGATGAGGAAAATTAAAACCTCCCCATGGAGTTGGTAGGAGAAGGATATTATAACCCAAACGGTTTAGATCCAGAGCCTTCTCTCAAGGACTTCAGTGTGGATATAAGATCCATTGTTTCCATGTAGGCTTATACTTTGGGTTATCAGGGCAGTGTCAATTATTCTCAATAATGTCATTGAAAAAAATTAAAAAATCTAAGAAAATTAATTCAATTATATTTAAATGTTATAACACTCTAATAATTAGAATTAAATTTAATACAATTAAATAGAATTTTAATTAGATCTATATATTAATAACTAATATTTGCATGGTTCCTTATCCTATATAATAAAAGGGTAATATGCAAATAGATGAATGGCAGGACAACTGAACAATCAATCAAAGCGTAATATCCTAATGATATGCTAAGGCTGCTCAACCGCTTGCCATGACATGCACTAACCACCAGAGGGAAGACAGTCAATTGTTTAACTAGTCACTATGACTTGCACTGACCACCAGGGGGCAGATGCTCTGACGGGTCAGTTAGCTTGCTGCTGGGATCCTGCTGATCAGGATTGAGAGAGATGGCCCAGACATGCCCTCCTGTGGCCCCTCCTCAGCTCAATCCTGTACCAGTGGGGTTCCCTCAGCCTGGCCTGTGCCCTCTCACAATCTGGGACTCCTTAGGGAATGTCGGCAAGACAGTTTCAGCCCAATCTCACAGGTGACTCCTCTTGGGAGGGCACCTGAAGCAGGGCTCTTAGCTGGCAAGCACTTCTGCGGCAGCAGGAGCCTCTCTGGATCAGAACTGATTGGGCACAAGACTGGGGCAGGTACAGTGGAGCTGGGATGAACAGGAGTGTCAGGTAGGAGCTGCAGGCAGAATTGGACTGCAGTTTTCAGCCCAATCCCTGCAGACCACCCAGAGGCACCCCACCCATGCATGAATTTGTGCACTGGGCCCTTAGTATTTTATAAATTACCTTCACAGGATCTCATATGATTCAGGCCACAAACCTATGAAAGAAGAAAACCTTAGAATTGTTAGAATCTTAGAAAATATAGAATTGTTTATATTTTACATGTTTCCAAAACAAAGTACCACAACTGTGTGGCTTAACCAAGATAAATCTATTGTTTTAATTTAATTCAGTTCTGGAATCTCATCATCTGATATCAAGTTGTTGGTAGGGTTGGCTTTTCTTGAGTGTTGTGAGGGATAGATCTGTTTTGAGCCCCTCTCCTAGGCTTGTAGAAGGCCATCTGCAGGTTCACATAGTGCTCTAACTGTATGCAATTCTGTCTCCAAATTTAATTTTATACTGACTGTTTTAAATTGATTCCCTATGCAAAGATCCAGTTGCCATTAAAGCTCACATTGTGAGATGCTGAAGTTTAGGACTTCAACATATGAATTTTGTGAAGACATAATGTGACCCATATTACTACTTTTAAAATACTTTTCTCTACTCACTTTCTGAGTAATACATATTTTGTGACTGTTTACATATATATATATACATATTTTTAATATATTTTTATACTTAAAGATAATGGGCCATACTCTTTAATACACACATGTTGATAAGAAATAGGAAACGTTGTTAATGAAATTCATTGAATAATAAGAAAACAAACAACATATGTGAATAAATGACTAAAAGTGTAACAGAATAGAAACCAACATGAAATCAATATACCTATTACAATCTTAGAAAACATAGTATAGTAGTAAAGAAAAACAATGAAAGTTTTCAATGAATGTTAGAAAGGAACTTTCCTAAACATTAAATAGGCAAACATTTTCTAACTAAAAAAAAAAAAAAAAAAAAAAAAAAATCAATGGGGTTGAATCTTCTGATAATGTATTTTTCAGATGGAAAAGTGGCTTTTATAATTACCAGTTTGAGGTGAAAAATTAAAATATCTTTTTAAATGTTACTCTGTCTTAAATAATTAGATTCATTAATATTCCCATGTTTATACTTTACTATGAAATAAATTTAAAACTGTGTTTTAGAGTCTTTTCAACCATGTTGAAATTTCTAAGTTTTTACTGTATTCTGGTAGTTTTTGAAGTTTTAACAGGAATGGTTACTTTCCTAGGATCTTGTGAATACACATAACATATTGTATTAAGATGATATATTCTTTCTTATCTTTTACTATGTTTTATACCTGATATGAATTTTCACCTGACCATTTATTCTAAAAAGATGTTTATTAGGCATCTATTCTGTGTCTAATACTTTTCTGGATACTGGGGATATTGAAGTAAACAAAACAAACAAAAACATTTGCCTTTGTGGAGCTTGAGTTACCATAGACTTGGAAAGACAACTTCAAGTAGAACTATACAACATATTGGATGCTATCCTATATAAGAAAAACCTAATATGCAAATTGACTGAATGGCAAAACAACCAGTAGAACCATCAGGGGAATGACCAGTTGCTATGATGCACACTGACTACCAGGGACAGACACTCAACACAGGAGCTGCTTCCAGCCTGCAGGCCCCAGGCCAGCCAAGGCAGGTGCTAGTGGGGGCTCCCCAATTATCCTATTGGTCACCCCATAGATGGAGGCAACCAGTGGCAGCGGCACGGAATGAGGCCAGAGAGCAGGCGGCATCAGGCCAGCCAAGGGTGGTCTCAGGGGGCCCCATGATCACACCACTGGTTGTCCCGCAGATTGGCCCTGATCATCAGCCAGGCCTAGGGACCCTACCTGTGCATGAATTTTATGCACCAGGCCTCTAGTTATGTAGATAAAAATAAAATTAAGCAGGGGGATAAGAAGTGCTGATGTGAAGAAGAGAAGGGTATCCTTTAAAATGGGTTCTCAGACCTATCTGTTTTTGCTTAGTGGTTAGAACATCAACCTGCAGACTGGGTCCTGGGTTTGATTTTGGTTAAGGGCATGCACTTTAGTTGCAGTCTTGATCCCAGGCCCTGGTTGGGATATGTGCTGGAGCAACCAATCAATGTCTCTCCAACATAATGTTTCTCTCCGCCTTTGTACTTCTCTTTCACTCTCTCTAAAACCAATGGAAAATATCCTCAGGTAAAGATTAAAAACATCATAATAAAATGAAATAAAATGGGTTTTCAGGGGTGTTGTCATGGAAGCACTGGAGCAAAATATTGAAAGAACTGAAGAAGCTAATTATCTGAAGCCCTGGAGAAGAGTAGAAGATAGAACCTTCAGTGGAACCATCTGACGATCAGAGGATTCAGCTGGTACAAAGGCTCTGTGGTGGGAAAAAAATATGGGGAACAGTGTGATTAGAAAGGAGTAGAGAAGAGAAGAAAAATAAGTGATGGGATCATGGAATTAATTGGATGGGGAGCAATTTAAATGATTTTGTACTGCTGAGTAATGTGGAGGAATCTTTAATTATACTAGTTTAAGAATAGACACATATTTCTTCAAATACAAAGATAGAACTCAACCACCCTTATCTCCTCCTACATTTTCCATGCCACATTAAGCTAATACTTTAAAAAAGGCATTCCCTAGTAACTACTACAGAAATCAGTACGTAATATACAAAGATAGGAAAATTAATTTCCTCAGTTTTGTCATTGTACTGATCACATGGTTGCAAAGCATTATATGCTTATCATTGCCAGTGTACTTGGCAGCAAAGAAGGAAGACTGTGCAACTGAATTAAAAAAATTGAACTATTGGGACAAAACAAAACTAGAGTTTTGCAGTTTTTATATTAGCTCTGGTAGTGTTGTGACTAGAAGGACATTTACATGAGGCAAAAACATGAAAAATGTTACCCTACCTGATATGGCTCAGTAGATAGAGTGCCAATCTGGGGACTGAAGTGTCCCAGGCTCTATTCCAGTCAAGGGCATATGCTTTGTTTGCAGGCTCAATCTCCAGTATGGGATATTCAGGAGGCAGCCTATCAATAATTCTCTCTCATCATTGATGTTTCTCTCTCTCTCTCCCTCTCCCTTATGCTCTGAAATCAATAAAAATATATTTAAAAAAAAAAGAAAAAATGAGCCGAAACCGGTTTGGCTCAGTGGATAGAGCATCGGCCTGCGGACTGAAAGGTCCCAGGTTCGATTCCGGTCGGGGGCATGTACCTTGCTTGCGGGCACATCTCCAGTGTGGGGAATGCAGGAGGCCGCAGATCGATGTCTCTCTCTCATTGATGTTTCTGACTTTCTATCCCTCTCCCTTCCTCTCTGTAAAAAATCAATAAAATATATTAAAAAAGAAAAAAATGAGATTTGTAAGGAATTGTCACATATAGGTAAGACATTTTCCCATAATGAGTTGAACTTGGTTATTAATTCAGGACATTACTATAGTTATATGTTGATATGATATATCATTTAGTACAGATATGTTTAAATTAGCTATTTAGTATACTACATACATTTTATTGCCAACACTGGACTTTTTGTTGGCTTGTTTTAAATTTTAAATATGTGTTCTGTGTATTTATTTTGAAATTACAGAATAAAGATAAATCTCTTATATATTATTACTAGGTGCAGGAAATTTGTGCATAGGGGGGGTGTCCCTCAGCCCAGCCTACACCCTCTCCAATCAGGGACCCTTGGCTCCTAACTGCTTGCCTGCCTGCCTACCTGATTGCCCCTAACTACTTCTGCCTGCCCGCCCGATTGGAACTTAACTGCTCTCCTGCTGGCCTGATCACCCTCAACTGCCCTTCACTGCCAGCGCAATCATCCCAACTGCTCTTCCCTGATGGCCCAATGACTCCCAACTGCCCTCTCCTGCTCAACTGCCTTCCTCTGCTGGCCTGATCTTGTACCCAACTGCCCTCCCCTGCCAGACTGGTCACACCCAACTGCTCTCCCCTGCCAGCCATCTTGTTGTGACCATCTTGTGACAACATAGGGGTGGCCATCTTGTAATGACATCATGACAGCCTACTTGTAACAATGTCATGAGACAGCAACTAGGCTTTTATTATATAGGATTATTATGATTATTATTTAAAAGTACCTGCACACCTTTAAATTATTTAGACAATTGCAGAGTAATATCTGAAGTTTCTTTTATGGAATAATTTCTGCTTAAGGACTCCTCAGCCTACATGTGCCTGGTAGTGGTTCCAAAAACAAAATAAACCTCCCAATTTCACAGACAAATATATATATTGTCAGAGTGGTATCTTGGAAGTTTTGTGGCTGGAAATGCAGATCTCTGGATATAGAAATGATTTTCTGTCATCTGGAGAATTTTTCAGAGGAGTTATTAATTTTGAAGGGCTGAGAGTCTACCAAAATACTTTTCTTTCTCCAACAATTGGTGAAGCAATAAAAGAGACAAAGGACAATTTTTATTGGGTGGGTATTATGTTAGTAATGAGAGCAGAATTATTTTCCTCAAATTGAGAAAGAAATTTATGGTGAACACTTGAACCAATTAAGCCAAATAGGAAAATTAAAAAGAAATACCATATATAATGTTTCATTATAAGTATGTACTACTTACTATGAATAGTCTCTTTTAATCCTGTTTGTAGAAAACATCCTTCTCACTAGACAATTTATTTGTTATATCTAGTCAACATATTTATTGAAACACAATTTAAATGCAAAGAAAATGCCTTTTCAGTAATATTTTAATGTAGTTCTTACTATGGAAGAATGAAAATCACACACTTTACCTGTTACTAAGTACAATTAAAGTCTAATTAGAATCTAATAAATTTGCTAGAGCATTTAGTGATTAATAACATTTAATTCTGTATACTATGAAAGGTATCATATTAATATACTTAATTTTAGTAGTCAAATGACTACACTTAATATGAGGAACATTTAAGGATTGCCATGTAAACTACCAAATAATATGATAGTTTCAAAATCAATTGTATATGTCCACACATTTTTTTTTTTACTTATAATTCTATAATTGAGTATGGAAACAATGATTTCTAGAGTAGAAAATAATATTACCTGTCATAGGATATCTTCATTTCCTGGCAAAAGAATTGCTTTTCCATGGTAGGATAAAATGTTTATTAAAATCATTTAACATCTTCTTTATAGATAGCTTAACGTTATTTGTAATTTTAATTTTGTTATATTTTATGTTATAAACTGTTAAAATCATTCAATCACTAAGAGCAAATGAAAATATATACTAAATACACACAAACTAGACACTGCAATTTTGCAGTGTGAGACATTAAACATGCAGATTTATTTGGCAATATGTTTCATATGATAATAAAAAGTTATATGCTAATGAACATGAGGCAATGAAGTAAGAAAGAATTCAAGCTATAGATACAATAATTGTTCCATGTAAAAGGTGACCTGTGTGAAGAATGTTGGTGTCCCAGG
This sequence comes from Lasiurus cinereus, assembly GCA_011751065.1. Taxonomy (NCBI): domain Eukaryota; kingdom Metazoa; phylum Chordata; class Mammalia; order Chiroptera; family Vespertilionidae; genus Lasiurus; species Lasiurus cinereus. The sequence goes on from JAAGEH010002534.1 coordinate 895,312, forward strand.
TGTTTACTTGAATGAAGTGGTACATGGTTTCTGTATTAAACACTTCCGTATGAACTAACCTATACTTTTGTCTCCCAACATTTTTCTGACCTTCTCAACTTCTGACCTTGTGAATAATGTTTATACCTTTGATCTTAATCTACCTAGGATTCTTTTATCATCACGTTTTGATATTGGGGGCTTTGGATCCCACTATCACATATTTCAGATTTTACAATGCCATGAGCAAGTATCACATTTAACTTAGTTGTTACCAGAATGTACTATTTGATAAAACCTTTGTAATAAGAAAAAGGTGATGAGGAGTGGGGGGAGAGGAAACAAACCTTGTAAGAGGAATCTAGTCCTGTGACTTGTACATGGGCAATCATTGGATTAATACATTAAGCAAGGCACATCAATGATTCCTGATTCCTGAATGGCGAGGAGTTAAAAGCATTAATAAAGGTCTGAAAAAAAATAGTAACCTAGAGATCTGTTTCTTTCCAGCCACAATACCAATTATACCAAAGCAAACACTGATGATTTTCAGCTATTTCAAGAAATATTTGTAGCTTAACATGAACAAACTGTAGTTCAGCTTTCTTCATGTGTTTACTCCATACATGCATATGGGATGTGCATTATGAAGGGGCTATGGTAGCTTGCAAACAATATGCCAGACTTCAGATCAAGACAACATGATCTAGGTATGGCTTTTCTGGCTCTTGCCCATAAAGTATAAATATAATCCCTGGAAACAATGTCAGAGGCAATCAGATGAGACCTCTGAATTTCATAAAGAGGGATGTAGGAATGGTTGGATACCCCAGAATGGAGGGACAACAGAACAGCAAAGCATCTTCCAATCTGACAGGATAAGGGGACCTATGCCAGGGCTTTTCAAATTTCAATCTAGCAAGTGTAGGCAACCCAGACAGGCTCATTTCTTCCCCAAATCTATGGGGTGTACTGTCAACAACCACATTGGAAAGGGCCATCACCTCAGGGCCCTACTGACAACAGCAGTCAAGGAAACTCTCTCCTTCTTCTCCAAGATGGGCCCTCCCTTTCTTCACTAGATCAACCAGATGGCTGGACAGCATCTCACCACAATAAGCCTCAACCTCAACAAGTCTCTTATCCCTGGGGGCCTGAAAACACCTTCCTTCACTTTGGCAACTTTGTGACAATAGTAAGGGGGAATCCAGCCACAAAAGTGGTCTAGCATGGAAAATCTCTTTAACCCCAAGGGATGGTAATTTGCTTCCTTACTTAGAGGTGGTATGGCCTGGGGAAGTTCTCACTACCCTTTTGAGTGGCATTAGAGCCACTAATAAGATTCCAAGTAGCACCAACTAAACCAAAGGACCACCAATGATGCTCAGAAAATTAATTTGGCATTGGAAGCCTGCTGGTGAGAATGTAAAATTTTACTGTTTATAGCTTTGATTTTTCTGTCCAGTAGTTATTATGAGGAAGAATTGTTTCTAGCCAAAATACAATTAATATGTTCTGAATTTATATTATTTTGGGCTGTCTTAGGTTTGAAGAATCTACATACTTAGAGTTATAGAATATGAGTAAATTTCAAGAGAAAAAAAAGACATATAAACATTTAACATTTCAAAGCTTTAATAATAAAGGGATAATACTATCATAAGATTTTCATAAATATGGTGAATTTTATAAAATCTCTTAAAATAAATGCTGGCACTTTTAAATTATTGAATTTGGGAACATTTTCTGGAGACAAAAGATGGCATATCCTTTCACAGTCTCAAGGGATTCTGTTCATCTGTGAAACAATAGAGTTAACAGCTCCACAACAAAAGAAGATCCTCCCCTCTGCTTTTTTTAATTGGAGAACTAAGTTCTCCTTTCAGAATTGCAAGGTGTAAATTAGTATATTAGCAGTTTTGAGAATGTTACAATAAAGAAATGTGTGTAACTTTGTTCAACTCAACGCGAATTCTTTCCATTCAACTCTTGAGATTCTGATACAGTAGTACTTATTTTTTAAACATATGTACTTGGTATCTAGTCTTATGTTATTCCTCTTATCTCTTCACATAGAAGGTGTTGCCCCTTATAATGCCCTGCAATTAGCCAATGCTCCATCAGTGTTACTAATGGGCTACATACAAACTGAAAGCAATTACCGAGTGCACTTCCCATTTTGTATTTTAATGTATTTGTTTATATTTTATCAGTAGACCATGAAATTTTTCAAAGCATTCATCACTTATTCACCATTTTTACACTACCCCACCGCAAATGTGCAATAAATATGTTTTATCCAAAAAGCACCTCTAACTCCCCATGAAAAAAGGTGAAGGTCTTTTCATTTTTTTCAGTAAATTAGAAGACTGTTAGATTGAAGTACTTTGTCTTTTATATGAATTGGAGACTAACAATGCAAAAATAATACATTATTAATGGTTGTGAATATAACACAAAAGTGTGTGTGGGTGCATGCACACATGTATGTATGTGGTTTGTTTGTGGTTTTTTTTTTTTGGTGCTGTTATTCAACATATTGCTCCATTAGTCTATCCTGGCTGACATTATTATAATTTTTACTATTATTTATAAATGTTATTGTTTACTACTGATTGCATATTGGGATCTAGAACACCTACCAAAAAAATCTTAGAAACTAAAATTATCCACTATGATAGATAGTTTTAGGCCTAGGTTCTCAAGATTAAAGAAAATGAAGCATTTCAATTTTATCAGAGTCATTTGAAATTTCAATCCTAAAAAAGAAGATTATGACCACTCCTATAGTCTTTACTTCTAAATAGAAAAATCTCCTTTGAAACACGTAGATGTATAAATAGGAAGTCATCTTATTCACTTTTTTTCCAATGAAATATTCACTCTAATAATAATGCAAAATGTTCATCTAGGAAAAAACAGCCAGTATATTAACTGATAAGAGACTTAGAAATTAATAAACATATAACAACAATGATATTGATAAACATGTATACATTTGCAATGAGGTTATGAACTGTAATATCTGCAGCTAATGCTAAGAGTAATTATTTTAGAACACAGACTTTTGTATTTGTCAGTATCATATTTTTGCATTTGCAGTTTTCATATAACTTTAGTTGCAGTTTCATGTTTATTGCTATAAACACATATTTCAAGTAGTGGGTGGAAATTAAGGCGACCAGATGGCACAATGAACCAAGTGGCAGAATGAAATCTCAGAGACACGAGCCTCCCTGTTTTGCTTCTCTTCCACACAACCTCAGGTCTGGGAGGATGGTCTCAGTTCCATTGGTTCCTGTTAGGTAACTTCTAAATTCGGAATTTCTCTGCAACATCATTGCAGCTAGTGAATAAATACCATAGACAAAAATTGTCTCCATTTTATATTTTAATAAATAGAGTTAAGCATGAATCAAAGCGCTGTGTATAAATGGCCCAGTACCATCATGACATCATTTAAATGCCTCCGTATGATTTCATATCTTCCATTCAGCTTGGGGGGGTCGGAGGAAGGGCGGGGGAATAATGCTGCAAAGGTGCCAAAGTAGTTAATAGCACCCCGTTGGGAAATTAGCAGAACAAAAAGGGCAGGACCAGAAAAGGATAAACGTGGGTTTTTTAGAAAGCATTTTCCATCCAGGAGCAATAAGAACAGATGCAGAAAGAGGCACTTTTCATAGAAAATTCCTTGGAAAACCATAAAAGACTGTCATTATCCTCAAGACACATAAAATGTCTTTAAAGTTAAGGTCCAGGGCTCTAATCCTACTCTACTGTATAATTGTGAACAAGACTATTACAGTTTCTGGGCTTCTGTTTTCTCTTTCATAAAAAGAGTTGAAAGAATGCATGGCCAAGGATTGGTGTGTGTGTGAGTTTAATGAGATAACACACTAGATGCAGCTAGGACATAAATTCACACAGTATCTCATCAATGGATGTCTTTATTTGATAGATGCTGTGCCAGATGATGAGACACAATGTGTATTATCTTTTTCTCCTTATTCTTTAGTAAAGTAATTCCAGAGTTTTCGCTGATCTTTTAGCTCCAAGAGAGAAATACTTTTAGCCTTTCTTTGTCTCTAGCTACATAAGCTAACTGGAATGTGTACATAATAACTAAAAATCAAGTAGCTATATTGAAGCAGTGTCTTTAATGGACAGACATACCTTAGAGATATTGTGGGTTTGGGTCCAGGCCCCTGTAATAAGCAAATATCGCAATAAAGCAAGTGACATAAATTTATTAGTTTTCTGGTACATATAAGTGCTTTGTTTATACTATATTGTAGTCTATTAAGTGTACAGTAAATACTCATCATTATAACAATCTTCATAGCATTTTCACCAGAGGTAGGTTTTATCTCAGGAAACCACTTTCTTTGCTCATCCTTAAGGAGCAACTCCTCATCTGTTAACATTTTAACAAAAGATTGCAACAATTCAGGCAAATCCTCAGGTTCCATTTCTAACTCTAGTTCTTCTGCTATTTCCATCACATCTGCAGTTACTTCCTCCACTCGAGTCATGAACCCCTCACAGTTACCCATGAGCATTGGAAGCAACTTCTCCTAAATCCTGCTAATATTAGTATTTTGACTTCTTCCTATTAATCCTGATTGCTCCTAATAGCATCTAGAATGGTGAACCCTTTTCCAGAAATTTTTCAATTTACTTTGCACAATTCCACCTGAGAAATCACTGTGTATGGCAGCTATAGCCTTATAAAATGTATTTTTTAAAATAGTAAGACCTGATAGTTGAAATTACTCCTTGTTCTATAGGCTACAGAATGGATGTTAGGTAACAGGCATGAAAAAACATGAATCATGTAATCTCCATTGATACTTTTGGGTGACCAGGTGCAATGTCAGTGAGCAGTGACATTTTGGAAGAAAATAGTTTTGAGTAGTGTTATTAACAATGCGATTACAATATTCAATAATTCATGTTGTAAACAGATGTGCTGTCATCCATGTTTTATTATTCTACTTATAGAGCACAGGCAGAGTAGATTTAGCATAATTTGTAAAGGCCCTACAAATAGTAAATGAGCATTAATTTTAACTTAAAGTTACCAGATACCCTAATAAGAGAGTCAGCCTATACTTTAAATCTTTGAAGCCAAATTGACTTCTCTTTAAATATAAAAGTTCTACATGGCATTTTCATCTATACTAATAAAAGTATAATATGCTAATTAGACAAGACAGCCTAACAACTTCCAAACATCATTCTGGACATTCTTCCTGACAATGCAATGATGGGAGGGCCAAGGCAGAGACAGTTAGAGCAATCTGGCAGGCAGGCGAGTGGTTAGGGGTGATCAGGCAGGCAATTAGGAGCGATCAGGCAATTGGTTCGGAGCAATCAGGCAGGCAGACAGAGAGGTTGGGGCAATCATGCAGGCACACAGGTGCACAGTTAGGAGCCAGTGGTCCCGGATTGTGAGAGGGTTCAAACTGGGCTGAGGGACCTCCTCCCATGCATGAATTTTGTGCACTGGACCTCTAGACTAATATAAAGTTGTTTGGTCTACATTGAAAATCTATTGTTTAGTGTAGCCATCTTCATAAATTATTTTAGCTAGTTCTTCTGGGTAACTTGCTGTAGCTTCTACATCTGCACTTGATGATTCACTTTGTACTTTTATGTTATGAATATGGCTTCTTTCTTTAAATCTCTTGAACCAACCTCAGCTAGCTTCAAACTTTTCTCTGCAGCTTCCTCATCTCTCTCAGCCCTCATAGAATGAAAGAAAGTCAAGGCTTTTCTCTGTATTAGGCTTTGGCTTAAGGAAATATTGTGGCTGGTTTGATCTTCTGTCCAGACCATTAAAACTTTCTTCATATCAACAATAAAACTGTTTTGCTTTCTTACGATTTGTGTGTTCACTGGAGTAGCACTTTTAATTTCTTAAAAAAACTTTTTCTTGCATTCACAACTGGGCTAACTTTTTGGTACCAGAAACCTACCTTTGGTCTATCTCAACTTTCAACATGCCTCACTCACTAAGTTTAATCATTTTTAGCTTTTGATTTAAAATAAGAGATGTGTGACTATTCCTTTTGTTTGAACCCTGGAGTCTATTGTAGGGTTATTAATTGGCTTACTCTAAAAATTGTTTTGTCTCAGGGAATAGGGAGGCATGAATAGAGGGAGAGAGATGGGAGAGAGGCTGGTTGGTGGAGCAATCAGAACACACACAACATTTACCTATTAATTCACTATCTTTACAGGCATGGTTCCTGACACCCCAGAACAATTACCATGTAACATCAAGTATAACTGATCACAGATCACCATTACAAATATAATAATAATGATAGTCTTTGGGAATTTGTGAGGATTACCAAAATGGGACACAAAGATATAAAGTGAACAATGGCTGTTGGAAAAATGGCTTTGATAGAATTGCTAGGCACAGGATTGTCACAACCTTCAATTTGTAAAAAAAAAAAAAAAAGAAAAAAAAGAAAAACAAAACACAAAAAACAAACACAATATCTGAGAAGCACTATAAAAGGAAGCAAAATAAATTGTGGTGTGCATGTGTGTGTGAACTGAGAATAGCAAAGCAAGATCAAAAGAGCTTTGGTGTCTGCAATCTCTGTGAAACCACTATGCCAAGTCACAGACTCATATAGCATGCAAGTGTTCTATAACTAAAAGAAAAATACACAACCATTTATAAGTATTCTGCATTTTCATGCACTGCTTGTAAACCCATCTTACTGGTGCTTTGAACCAGACAGAAACACTCTCTGTCTTAATATAGCACATCTAGTGTTAACAAAGAAAATGGAATAATTCAGCTTGTCTATTTCTAGAATTGCACTCTTGTGTGCTCAGAAGACCTGTATTAGATTCTGTACTAATAGCTGATAAAGCATTTTACAGACTTCACATAAGACTTATTGAAAAAGATTTCAGACTTGAATCTCTGAAATAATTTCTTAATTTAAATTTTTCAATTACAGTTTACTTTCAATATTATTTTGTCTTGGTTTCAGGTATAAAGCATATTGGTTAGACACTCATATGCTTTACTAAGTGTTCCCACTGATATTTCCAGTACCCCACTGAAATTTAAAATTTTCACAAGAGTCCAGTTTTAGGAATGACACATGACTTGGTTGCCTCAGGGTCTCTGAGTGAATGGACTTTTGCAGTCCATCCTACAAAATGCCGTAAGACTGTCTAGTCAATGTGATGATAGTACACAGAATGTAAAGGCTGGTGTCATTTGAAGCTTTGGGAAGTAGTTTTGGATCAAACTGTGAAGTGCTGTATATTCTTTTAAGAAGCCTTACCAGAAAGCAGAAATTAGTATGTTGATAAGTAATGTAGCCAGAATGTTTTATTAATTGAGCACAGATAACTTTGACATGGGATGGGAGTGTAGTTGCAGGAAGCAAATAAAATAAGTTTCTTAGTGGCACAATAGGTGGATGTTCTTCCCTTTATATTGTGTAGGTGTAGGTCAGTTTCCAAATTAAGTTTCAGAATAAAATAATTATATGGAAAGTAGTAATTGACTTTACAGATAGTCATTAAATTAGGTGCTGTTTTCCCAGAAAGAAAACAGCACCTAATTTTTCTTGGACAGGTTATTCTAACAAAACACACGAACATGTAAACAGACAAAAATTAGTAATTTTTTAATATGGGAAGAATAATGATAAAAAACAATTAAAATATTAGAAAATGAAGAAAGAGAAAGCAATAACCAAAGAAATATCTAGCTCAGAGCTTATATTATAAGCTTTAAAAGAGGCACAGTCTTTGTATGATATGGGCTAAGTATTGATTTATTCCAATTTTAAACTCTCAACTTGGTGAAAGAGATGATACATTCCTGAGCCCAGCCATCCAAGAACTACATGGCTTTCTTTAGAAAAGAACAAATTACACACAACGTCTTTTTGAACCTTCGTTCTCTACTCTGAGAACCTAGAAAGGATGTTATCAATAAGTCTTTTTTTATTTATAAAATGATGATGGAGGTAGGTACCCAGATAATAAAAATACAACCACCACCTCAACAAATGACTATTGAATTTAAAATTTCTAATACTGTTGCTTCTCCAACCTGATTATGTACTTCTTTCCCTCTCACATACTCTTCTTCATCCTGGCCTTCTTTTGGTTCTTCAAATATGCAAATCTTTTTCAACTAGAGCTTCACACAGGCTGTTCATCTGCCCAGAATGGTTCTTTCTCTGACTCTTTACTTAATTACTTCACCTTATCATTGAAACTTTAACTCACTTCCTTTCCTCTAGCTCCCATCTCTCTCTTTTCATTTTTCCTTTAGTGAACATGTTTGATTTTTTTTTCTCCTCCTAGGACATAATATTCTTTTTTTTTCTTTTCTACGTTTAATATTTTTATTTTTTTCTTAGCACTGTGTGCTCATGGTCTAGCAGTGTCTAGCAGAGAGTGGTCTTCTAATGATATTGGTTTAATAAGTGAAAAAATGAAATATTATCACATTTCCCCATAGTGTAGCCTGTCATAAAACATATCTTAAACTAAATAAGTATTTTTATTATTTAGTGATAAAAATACTTTTTCTAAAACAGAGTATCAATTATATTGGGAGGCTTTATAATGACCCTAGAGTATATACAGCAGTCAGTATCATTGAGAAGAAATTAATACAATAGATTTTTTGTCTTAAAACGATGTAAATAAAAGAAATTCTAAAAGCAAGTCTTCTCTTTAAGAAATACTTATAAATCAATCTGCTTACAGTTTGACACGAGCATAGTTAAACCGTATACAGATAAGTAAAATGATATTCAATCAAAATAAATTTGGCATATTCAATGTCTAGATCAGCAACTTTCAACTGGTGTGCCACAAGAGGCACATTAGTATGCTGCAATAATTTTGAAAACATGCGATACTGGACTATTTAGTGAGGGACACTGAATTCCTTTCCTTTCAATTGTCAAATTTAAAAAAATGGCAAATACAACAATACAACAATAGCCATTTGATCTGAGCGAATCAAAATTATGCCTATTTTTGTCAGATGGGCAAAAAACATAATTTTTTGCTGTGTAGCAAAATGTTAGTGATTAGTTTATATGTACCAACAGATGGAAAAGGTGGAAAAACCCTGATTCTAGAACAAGTAGTAACCATGCAAGTTAATTAAATATTTCTAGTAATTGAGTAAAAAAAAGTCAGATTCGATAAAAATGGAGGTAGTTGACAAATATTATTAGAGAAATTAAAATAAGTTATAACATTCAAAAATTGTAGTGTTCATATGTAGAAATTAATAAATTGTTATGTCAATAATTTTAAAGCTATTAGAATTTAGTATTTAATAAAATAAACTTAATATAATCTGTATACTTTAGACAATGGTTTGGATGTCATATTAACTTCTAGTCATTCTACAATATGGCTTTTACAATTACTAAAAATAAGACAAATTTTGGGAGTCAGGATGCACTGAAATACAAATTCAATGTTTAATTCACAGTAAAATATTTTATTTACCTTAAATAGAAAGTGATATTGGCATACATATTCTTTAACTGGACTATAGTCTGAACTGAGTAAATATACTATAGAAAGAGATGATAAATCTTTAAATTGTAGAATTAGTGGATTATGTGTTTGGCAAATAGAAAATTATTCATAAACAACCAGAATAATTATACATTGTTTTTCTCCAAATACCTACCTAAAAGGCATGCCCCAGAAAGCCTTAGTATTAGAAACTACTAACTTTTCTAAGAATGGATTGGCTAAAGCATTTAAGAAAGCCTTTATAAATGCAAATAACATCATTAAAATCTTCAGTGTACTAGTAGTTCTGAAATGAAAATTGGCATAGATGAAAATTTATTTAAAAAATTAAATACATGGAGATAAATGTAACATAAATAATCAAGTTAGGAAAGTATTCAAAGACATTTCTTTCGGAGATAATTATTTCATCTAACATTCCACAGAATTCTTTAAATTGGGATAATGGAATCATCTAGAGAATTAGATGTTTCAAGACATTACTACATTACCAGAAATGTCCCAGTAATGCCCTTTCATGTGTCTTTGTCTTTAAAGGTGGTGACTCATGCTAACTGCATGATTGAAAGAGGAAAATTTTGTACCACAAAGTCTTGGAAAGCAGGGAGTCCTCTGGCATACTTAACAACACGCTTTGTTTTGAGGATAATGAGGACATTACAAGCTGTTTGGGTCTTTTGTCTGAAAATCACCGCAGAGGCTCTTTTAAACCAAGGCGGTTGCCAGCGCCTGGTCCCTGCAGAGCCGAAGTCTGGTTTTGCTGCAGCGTCAGTTGTTACTCATGCTCGTTGGGGCCTGCGTGCCGTTCGTGGGAACATCCTCAATGTGGTGAGAAATCTGCTCACTCTGGGTATCCTCCCTTGGGGGCATTATTTTGATAAGCCTTCAAACTTAAATTCTTCTTTTTGAAGTTCTGAGCATAATGACATATGTTAACTTGCCTTGCTCTGACCTGAAGTGAACCAAACTAATTCCTGGCATATGGTAATTCTGTGAAAGACCACAATGCATGAGTAGTACAACATATCGGTACACATTTAAAATTTTCAAAAGACCAATAATTTTCCATCAGGAGCAATAATTGAGCATTTCGATTGATGTGACAAAGTTTTAGTCTTAAATAATGAATCATAAATGGACCACTGGCCTGAACCAGGAATTCCTTTTTCCTAAAACATGTCTCTGCCCTGCAGTTAGAGCAAGGTAATGTAGGAGGAAAACATTTCAAGGGGAAAACATTTCAGCACTATTGCTTTATCAATTGTAAATTGTCCAGCAAAGTTTATGGTGCGAAAAGCCCAGAAAAGAGCGAAGAGAACTTTGTGAAGGACATGGAAGAACATTATCTAAACTCTCAGCCCAAAGTTTTGAAAATAATTATTTTTTTTAAAAAATGACATTATGGTTACAAAAAATAGAATAATTTGGTATAGAATGTAGGAATGGCATGGTCAACTAAATATTATATGCGGTTTTTAAAGAAAACAGATAAAAATAAATGAGAAAAATTTGTTTTCTATGTATGTGAATATAAAATTCAACTAAAATGAAAGACTGAAGGAATTAACTGAACATCTTCTAGGAGGCTCAAATCTTTACTTTATACATTGAAGAAAGTATTTGGGATCATTTTGGCAATATAGCTTTAATTTTTTATTGTAGAAAACTAAATGTACAAAAGTGAAAGTAATCGTATAGTAAATTTCCTTGCACCGTCATCTAAGTTAAAAAAAAGATTAACATTTGGTCAATTTTGTGCTCTTTATATCCCTTCTGACATAATCCTACTTGTCATCATATACTTTTTGACTTTTTTATCAAAATAGTGTAACTCTAATGACTACATTTGGTGCTTTTATTTTCTAGTACATAAGATAAGTTAAATGCAAAAAAAAGAGAGACAAATATAAAAAGCCACACCAAAACCCTACATAAATGCATTATTATGTACTCAATAATATCAGAAAAAATATTTGGATTGAAAAAATATAGTCTCAAAATTATATTTGAATGACTTTAAATAAATAGTAATAAATAACATAATTGTGCTTGTAAAATAACTTACTGTTCTATCTTATGCTTTGTGAAATTTGAGGACTTTCTTATTTTTATCTGAAGCTTAAATGTTGGATAGCTTGTATTCATATAAGCATTCTGATGAATCCTTAATGAAATTACTTGGGTATATTTTAAGTCAAGAGATAGAAGTTACCCAATTTCAAATCCCAACTTCAAATCTCAAATTGCACAGAAGATTTCTGATTTTCCAAGGTACTAAGTTAAACTAAAGATAAAGATACATTTTGAAGGTCAGGAAGGGGCTACAAATACAAACATTTGTTGACTGATTTAAATAAGTTAATAAACAGCCCCAACTCCATTCTTTTCTGTGATCAACACATGAATGTAGAATGTATGTGTTGAGGACTGTCAGAAAAAAGAAAACAAAAACACATGTGAAGCTAATGGCCAGTCACTTTGGTTTAGTTTATTAACATGATAATGGTTTCTGAACAGGAAAAACAAAATTAAAGACCCTTGTTTATTTAAGATATTACTTGGTTCTCTATTGGAAGCTCTAGAATTATCTATAGAAATCATTCTTTGTTCTACTTGGCTCGAATTAATTTTGTAATGCATTTTATATTGCATTCAATTATTCTCTTTAATATAGAAAGACAAGAGAAAATATAGGCCTGAACTCTACAGTGTTAGAAAATGTTTTACTTAAGTAGCTTAATATGTAAGAATTTACTTGTGAAAGCACAACTCCACAGTGTGATGGGTAGTTTGGTAACACAAATGAAAGGCATATTAGCGTGATCTTATTCAATGACAAGTGAAATTTTGCAATATGTAAACATTATACTTAAGTCACCATATAAAGTATTATAACCACCTTGCTGTTTCACAAAGAATCTTACAAATATAATGCAATCACTTATTTCATAATTTATGATAATAAAAGCATAAAATGCAAGTCAACTGAATGATGGAACAGGAAATGACCATCTGGACGACCTTCCAGGTGACCACACTATGACAAGCACTGGTGCCAGGCCAGCCAAGGTGAGTGAGATGTGATTGTTCTAGGGGTCCCATCATCAGTCCATGATCACCCCACAGAGGGAGGCCCAGGGAACCTTCTGTGGGGCGATCAATGGTGGGGCTCTGCAATCAATCACTGCAATGAGGGAGGCCCAGGCCACTGGCCAGCAGGGCAATGGATTGGCTGGTGAGGGCTCCACAATTTCAGAGCCCTGGCTGGGTGGGTGGGGCCTCCTTCTGCTGGTGGATTGATCACAGAGCTCTGAGATTGATCAACCCAAAGAGGGAGGCCCAGGCTACCTGGCCAGTGGTATTGTGGTAGGTGGGTGGGGCCTTCCTCTGCAGAGCCATTGATCACCAAGCCCTGCAATCAATTGGCTGGCAGAGGGAGGCCCAGGTCACTGGCTAGCAATGTTATGGTGAGTGTGCAGGGCCAACCAGACCAGTCATTGCCCTGCAGAAGGAGGCCCAGGTCAGCCAAGTGATCACACCCAATGCCTGAAGCTGCAGGGGGAAGTGGCTGGTGGCAGGGAGGGGAAGGGGGAGAGTGCTGCGCAAATGGCAAGCAGTGGCAGTGGTGGGGGTGGGGCCAGCTGCCAGCAGCTGGAGGAAGGAAATCTCCAATAGGCCCTGATTGCCAGCCAGGCTTAGGGACCCTGCATGAGGGATCCCAGATGGCAAGAGTACACAGGCGTGGCTGAGGGACACTCCCCCATGCGAATTTTGTGCACCAGGCCTTCAGTTAATAATAAATATTACAATTGCTTTGTCTTTAATGCCTTAAAATAAAATACTAATAGTGTTTATAGTGGTTTCAAAACCAAAACATTATTCCTTTTCTATAGTAATCATAAAATAATGTAAGAGGCCTTAGAAGGGCAGCCAAGAACAGCTTGCACTTGGTTGAGGATCTAGGTACAGATTGCATTGGAATTTATCATGGAGAAACCAGTGGGACACATTGCTGATGGCCTTGGGCAGAAGCATTTACCCTTTCCTGCAGATGGCAAGGTCAGTAGTCCTGGGATTTTGGAGAAAATGAAATCTTGGTTTACTTTCAACAGTATGCTAAGGAGAAACAGGAGCACAGAAGAAAGGAGAAAACTGGGAGATGAGGTTGTAAGAGCTGGGAAGTGAGAAATGAGTGAATACATGAAGGATAGAAAGAGAGGAGCTGGTTTAAGGACTTTTGTCTTTGGCACTAACCTGCTATATGATTTTTGATTCATTATTCATCAGCACCAATCTTTGTTTCAAAAAAAGTAGTCAAATAATTGCCTCCCGATGTTCTATAATTAACAAGAGGCCTGGTGCATGAACTGGTGCACAGGTGGAGTCCAGCTGGCCCAACCCCATGGGGACCATCAGGGGTTGGCTGGCTGAAGCAAGGAGCTGTGGGCGGGGCTGGGAGGTGAGAGGGGCTGCTGGCAGTTTGCCAGCAGATCCCTCCCCCAATCAGGGTGGGGTGCCTCCCCTGGGGTGTGGCTGGCTTGGGGGAGGAACAGCAGGTGTTCCAGTCATTCTGCCATTTGGTCAATTTGCATATTACCCTTTTATTACATAGGATTAGACTTTTGGTATGAAGTACCTGTATACAATAGGTACCCCCAAAATAGTAAGCAATTATTACATACATATTCCAATGTTTAAAAACTTTTGCATTTTTAAACAGTTATTGTAGAGTTAACTGATGAGCCATGGGATAAATCAGTTTTATTCATTTTTAATAATTCACCATTATGAATTGTTTTTATGAAATAAAGAAACTTCATGATTTTAAACTTTTAATTATAGAACTGTTTTGTTTTATGATTATGGTAATGGCACTCTGAAATTGTTTTGCCTTTGATTATTTAGATATTTACTCTTCATTTTAATTAATTGAGAATTTATACATGTTCTTTAGACAGTATTCCTTAGATAAGGATTTTTTCTTTCCACAAGCACTAGTCATTGAGTCATTGGTGTTCTACTAGTGAGTGACATAAAATGTTTCCTTTCTCACACATTGATGCTGAATCTCCAAATGTCATGATCCATATAGTTTCCTAACATTGTCATTATAACTTCACATCATCCTGACATGAAGATGAGGGAAATGTTCTCTTCCCTTATCACCTTCATTCAGATAACACAATTGCAGTGCTCAGTTGCTATGGTGAACATCATTCTGGAAGTACTTTTATAGGAAATACAATATAAAATCCTAGCATCTCAGAATTATAAAAACTTCTATCAGGTACATCACAGGTCAAGCAGTAAGAAAAATGCTTATAGAAAATATATATTTAGGATTTTGCTTGGTGAATCTCCAGATTCATTGCAGTTTTGAGTTCTGCAAAAGGGAAGAGTCACTTAAACAATGGTTCTTCTCTTTATTTTGTAGTCACAGGTATTTTGTTTTCTTATATTCTTACTGTGTGTTAGAAGTTTATCAGAGCAAACAGCATAGAGCATGGAGGAAATGATCTTTGCGCTAGCTTAGTTTTAATAATTTTGCTATCTCAAGTCGTTGAGCCATTTGAACTGGCTCTTCTTGTGAGTTCTTGGCAACGATTAGATTTGCATTTTGAGTGTTCAGCACCAAGACTGCATGTAGTCCGGGTGGGGGATGCTGCATGGCTGATTTGGGTTACTCTTACCTGGCAGCATTGCCCCTTGGAAGGAAGAAAATATACTTACATGGCTGAAAGTTGCCCACTCAACCTGTGTTTCTCTTGACATCTATTTCAAACAAGAAATACACTAAGATAGCAAAGTGCATGTAAGGTGGGTAGCAGGGTGTGTGTATATAGGTGCCTGGGAAATCATAAGGGTGATGTCACTAAATCACCTCCAAATAAATGATCTCTTTTTTATCTTAAGCTGGAAGATATGCTATGATTTGTTTATAGGCATATTTTTCCTTTGAAGATCATAAAGAACTCTACTGGGAATTGCAAAACAGATCATATGAGGATTTCAAGATGTTATATAATAAAATCTGGGAAAGTGTCCTAATCATTGCCTTAATGACTCACCATGTTCAGCCGCTCTCTTCCATTCTCATTGCTGCTAATGCTCATTTTATGTAAAAACCTCCACTGGAACTAACTAGGACATCTTTAAGGTAATGTTAGTTTCTAAGCAATAGTAATTTTCAATTAAAATGGCACAGTGTACCAGTAAATTGAAAGTCAGATACAAGGATGCTATATTATGGGATTTTTTTTGGTTTTTCTAATTAGCCTCACATCCCATGACTTGCTCAAAATTGCCAGCAAGTTTCTGGCTTATGCCATAGTGCTTATCTGATCTCCATTTATCTCTGTAGAGGGGAGGCAAAAATCAAAAATCTTCTTAAGACTTAGGCTCTGGCTTCCTCAGGCTACCATGAGGCCTGCATAGCTCAAGATAGGAGAAGAAAGCACTTCAAACAGCTAGGAATTAATCAGCCTGCCTGACTTCAAGCTCGGTGTTATAACTGAGCAATTCCATTTCAGAAGCTCACTTACATAAACTGGAATTAAATGAGACAGGCTCATTTAATTCTTGTGTATAAAAAGCTCTTGAAGCACAGTTTAAACCAGGAACTTTGTGATGTCATGGAACAAAGGGGCTAATTGAGCTCATTGGAAAGTGAAGGGCCCCTGGGTTTGTATCAAAGAGGAATTGGACTGGCCTTTGAAACAATTTCTTATATCTTATTCATACCTTCATAGCATTATATTTTGTACCATCCATTATCATTTAACCAGAACATTGAAGCCCTCCTCTGGTATCAGTGTTATTTGTAATAGAGGAAGCTCTGTAGGGACTACATATGATAGTTTGTTCTGTGGACCAGTGTAACTTAAGGCCCTTCTCATTGTCCCTCTGAACATTTCTATTTTTGAGCAATAGGAATAATGAATATTTTATAGTTTTAGAAAACAGGCATTTGTTATACTGATGGGTTGTAAGGCTTCAAACACAAAATAAACATAATAAACCAAAGTATTTATCTGATTGTTATCAAATTTTCTAATCAGATACTTTCTTTTCATCAATAACAAAATGTATGTACATATATTTCCTTCTTATATTCCTATTATTAAATTTATTGGGATGACATCCTACCTAATAAAAGGGTAATATTCAAATTGACCATCACTTCAATACACAAGATGGCCAACCCCATGTGATCAAAGATGGCTGCCCCGATGTGGACACAAGATGGCTGCCACAAGATGGCTGCCACAAGATGGCTGCCACAAGATGGC
>JAAGEH010002534.1:912141-991638 GCA_011751065.1 Lasiurus cinereus
ATGGCTGCCACAAGATGGCTGCCACAAGATGGCTGCCACAAGATGGCCTGCAGGGGAGGGCAGTTAGGGGCATCCAGGCCTGCAAGGGAGGTAGTTGAAGGGGGAGAACAGGCCTGCAGGGGAGGTAGCTGGGGGCAACCAGGCCTGCTGGGGAGAGAAATTGGGGGGGGGGGACATGCTTGTAGGGAAGGCAGTTGTGGGCAACCAGGCTGACAGGGGAGGGTAGTTAGGGCCAACGAGGCTGTCAAGGGAGTTCAGCTAAGGGTGACCAGGCCACCAGGAGAGCAACCAGGCTGGCAAGGGAGGGAAATTAGGGCGGGGGCAGGACCAGCAGGGAAAGGCAGTTAGGGGCAATCAGGCTGGCAGGGGAGCAGTTTGGCATCAATCAGGCTAATGGGGGAATGATTAGGGGGTGATCAAGCTGGCAGGCAGAAGCAGTTAGGAGCAATCAGGCAGTCAGGCGAGCAATTGGGAGCCAGCACTCCTGGATTGTGAGTGGGATATTCGACTGCTCATTTAGGCCCAATCTTGATGATAGTATCAGGCCTAACTGGGCAGTCAGACATCCCTTGAAGGGTCCCAGATTGGAGAGGGTACAGGCTGGGCTGAGGGACACACTCCCCTCCCTTGTGCTCTAATTTCATGCACCAGGCCTCTAGTTTATAATAATAAAATAATAAAAGCATAATATGCTAATTATACTGGACATATTTCCTGATGAAGCCAGAGCTGTGAGAAAAGCCTGGGTCCCGGGTGCTAAAAGGAAGCTGGTGCCATTAGCTGAGGGAAGGAAGGCCTACTCTTGCATGAATTTTGTGCATGGCCCTCTAGTTGTTTAATAAGTTTCTATAGGTTACAAATATACATTTCTAAAATACATGATCTGTATAATGCATTGTGTGCCCACACAATGTGGAATTACTTTAATAACTTTCATATTAAAGCAAAATTAAAGCTCATTTTCAGATTTTAGGACATATTTATACAAAATAGAACTACTAGTTATTTCCCAAAGATTGAAAATGTTCTCAAATTAGTTTATTAATAAATGCTATCTATTCCCTAACTAAATGATTAGCCAATCATAAAAATCAATATATGGCAATAAAGCTAAAAGTAAAATCCATAATGAGTTTAAATCTATAACTCTAAACTCAAATTATTGGCTATAATGATTAGATTATTTGCTCTCTATATATCAGATACTACCCATTAGCTTATTCAAAAATATTGAAAGTTTTTTTCTTTTTTATGCTGTTAGTAAAGCAAATAAACCATTTATCCATGTTATTGACAAGTTCTTAATGGATTTATTTATTAGATATAGTGACCCTTCATCTAAGTGTGAGCCATGCAGAGACAAACATTTAGGATCATCTGAATGTCTCCAGTGTTGACTAAAAGATGGTCCTTTTTAAAGGTTAAAATTGTTCAATACATTCAAAATAAATTTACGTCTGGAAAACTCAATAATAACACTATAACTGTGTTTACTTTTTTAAAATAAAAATAAAACTGGCTTTAATAAAAAGAAAATTGAAAATCCATAACTCTGCAAAGTGGTGAGAAAGTTTTTCTTAAATATTGATTTATATTGAGACAGGCTTCTTAATAGGAAACTGATATATGGATTTTAATATGGAAGGTAACTTGAATACAATAATTTATTAGTGTTCCACATTATTTAAGAGGATGTTGATCATGTTCACCACTCCACTTGAATACACTCTATCTAGGCATTGACCTTAAATTATTTGAGTATCACTGTGAACCCAGTTCTAAATTTCAAAAATAATGGTCTGAATTATTATTCTCATGAATTGAGGGATTTATTTATTTACTTTGTTTCTTATGAAAAGGTTCAAACATATCATGGAATTGGAAGAGTTTTACAACAAACACGTGCTATATTGGCTCAAGCTGCCATAACAAAATACCACAGATTGATGGGTTAAATATAAAAATTTGGAAATTGCCCATTTATCAACAAGAAAATGGATAATTAAATGGTCATATATTCATAGAGTAGAATATTATATAACAATGAAAATTAAAAAAAAACATCCTATTACCTACTATATTGGAAAAATCTCAAAAAATGTTGTTGAAAGATAAAAACAAGATTCACATTAATGCACAAAGTATAATCCCATATCTACAAATACCAAAACTAAACCTTAGGGTTGTGTCATATGGAGATTTATGTAAACATTGAAACTAAGTAGCAAAAAAAAAGATAATAGTAAATAGTATACTTACTGATAAATGATTGAATATATAATAACATTAAAGAGAAAAAAATGAAAGGGCACATATTAACATATTGCTTAGTATATACTCTACATATTTTTTCTCAATTTTTTTCATGGTAATAGTAAAAATCTGCCTGGTAATATTAAAAATCTATAAGATAATAGTAGAGTAGAAATTTGTGATTAGCAGCAAATTTTAATGGTCTGTTTAGCATGTTTTCAATGTATTTGCCTAATACATATCTTCTTTGTTTTAATTCTTTCCCAGGTGTGCCAAAAGTAGAAAGAATCAGTTATAGACCAAGTGCTATTTCATCTTGTTAGCATAATTGAAGAAAGTGAACTATTGGTACTAAGAAGACCTGAAAATAGGTTCAGATTATGAAAATATAATAGAGATGAAATCAGAAATTACAAGAGTAAATATAAGAAGACCAATGAGGATACCTGAGTGGATGAAATCTGGACATAAATCTGAGATCATAGCTTTAAATTGGAGAAAACTTATTTTTCATCAGAGACAGGCTGTAGTAAGAGAGGGAATTTAAATATAAAGGGATGGTTTGGCATGGGAAAATGTGAAAAAAGTATATTCATACTGAAGAACCTGAATCTAAGGAGTAACAATGGACATTGAGTATCTGCTACAAATGAAGAGGGAGAAATGAACAGGGCACTAGAGGATGAACCACTGTGAGGAACATGGTGAGCTATTAACAGGCTAAACAATGTGGCAGCTGTAGTTACTTTATTATAGTAAGCAATCTTATCTAATACAGAGGGAATATGCTAATTGACTGCCACTCTCTCAAAGATGGCGAAGACCACAGCCACAAGATGGCGGCACCCAGTCCCTTCAGCCCTGACAGAATGGCAGGAGTACAGCCTGACCTCTGGAGTCCCCCAATCCCTTTAGCCACCCAGCTGCCCAGGGCCAGCCTGAGGCACAGGCAAACCCTGGCTGGTGGCTGCCCAATTTCCCAGAACCACCCAAGGAGCAGGTAACCAGAGCAGGCTCTGAGACTTGTGCTGCTAGCAATGGCAGCAGCAGAGACTTCCCCTGATCACCAGGTCTCCTCCCACCCCTGAGGGCTCCTGGACTATGAGAGGGGGCAGGCCAGGCTGAGGGATCCCCCTCCAGTGCATGAATTTTTAGGCACTGGGCTGCTAGTGAATAATAATTGCCTAATGTGATTGAATTCCATTAATATGTGAGAGGTGGTGGACAAGGCAATTTACAAACACTGTTATAGAATGAAACTATATTGTATCATTCAAAATTTTTAGGTTCTAAAATCAGCCATTAATGTGAATATTTCATATAGTCAAATATATTCTTGGAGAATTTCCATGGCTGGACAGATCAACTACTCTTTCTTAAATCTAATTCAGCCAGCTTTTCCTTTATCACTGAAATAGATTGCTATTTCTGGTTGAAATTTTGCAGCTTACCTTTTGGAATTGTATTGCATAAAAAAAATAATTAACTTTGACTAAGAGATTAACAGATTTATATCCCATATATTATGCTTACTTAAGTTAGAGACTAATTTGGTAACATGGATGGTGGGATCATCCATGCAATTTACATACATTATTCCCCTCTCAAGCAAAATCATTTCCTTTTGAGTTAAATATCCAAGTAAGGTGACTTCATGAGTCTCAATGACCCCAAAAGAGAAAATAATATTCTGATTTTATAGATGAGAAAACAGGCTTATATAATTTAAGTAACTTGAGAAAATGCAGAATAGTTAAGAACTAGCAGAAGCAGGATATGAGCTCAGTCTCCCTGAATCTAAAGCATGTTTATGATGTCAGCATAGAGTTCTGTATTTTTATGTTTGTTAGTTTGTTTGTTTAAATATATTTTTATTGATTTTTTACAGAGA
Source organism: Lasiurus cinereus (assembly GCA_011751065.1). Classification (NCBI taxonomy): domain Eukaryota; kingdom Metazoa; phylum Chordata; class Mammalia; order Chiroptera; family Vespertilionidae; genus Lasiurus; species Lasiurus cinereus. The sequence continues at coordinate 916,286 of JAAGEH010002534.1, forward strand.
GGAAAGAAGAGAGAGATAGTCAGAAACATTGATGAGAGAGAAACATTGATCAGCTGCCTCCTGCACAACCCCCACTGGGGATGTGCCCACAACCAAGGTACATGCCCTTGACCAGAATCAAACCCAGGACCCTTCAGTATGCAGGCTGACGCTCTATCCAATGAGCCAAACCGGTTTATTCTGTATTTTTGTTTTTGTTTTTGTTTTGTTTTTATTATCCCTGGCTTTTATTCTTCAGCTTTAAAGGAAAAGAAGGGAAAAAAGGCATAGATGATTATGATTAGTGATTGATGAAAAGACTATAAGAACTCAAAATGCCATTGGTTTGGGGGTTTTAAATTGTTCAATGTATTGATTAAATAGCTTATCTTAGCCTTCTTATTAATAGGGAAAAAAAGGAAAGGAAAAATTGAACACATTAGGACAATTAGAAAAGGCAAGATACTAATCCTATCTAATAAAGAGAGAACATGCTAATTAACCCCCAAGCCATCACAAAGATGGAGGTGCCCACAGCCAATAAGAAGGAATGTGCTAATTGACTGCCCCATGGATTATAAAGATGGTGATGCCCATAGTCACAAAATGGCAGGACCCAGTCCCCTTAGCCCCACCAGGGCGGCAGGCATGTGGCAAGGCTGGGCCCAACCCCAGGTGGGCCCTGCTGCTCCACCCGCCTGCCTTTGAAGTCCCCCAGTCCCCTCAGCCTCCAAGCCGCTCAGGGCTGGCCTAAGATGCAGGCAAGCCTCGAGTGGTGGCTGTCCACCCATCTAGGGCTGCCCGAGACTCAAATAACCAGGGCTGACTGAGGCTTGCGCAGCCAGCAATGCCAGCAGTAGAGGTGTGAAGGGGCATCACCTTCCCTGATCGTCGGGTTGCCTCCTGCCCCTGAGGGCTTCCAGACTGTGAGAGGAGGCAGGCTGGGCTGAGGGACCCCCCTCACAGTACATGAATTTTCATACACTGGGCCTCTAATGTTCAATACAAATAAATACAGGGCAATTTAACTCCCATTGCATTTTAATGGGAAATTAACAATGATTACAGCATTGGTTGAACGAAAAATATCATATAAGGGACAATCAGTTTCTGTGTGATAGAGTTTGGTGAATGAAATTCAGAGTAGCTACAACAGTACAGAAAAAGCTAGAGTCATCAATGAGGACAATTAGAGTCATAAATTATAGATGCTATAGAAATGAGTCATCATTTGTGGCAAAGGACAGGAAAAAAGAAACCACTCTAAAACAAGTTTATGTGAACTACAGTGTTAGTAAAAGGGTTAAGAGAAGCTAATAGCCCCCTTTTACAGAAATTACAGCAAGGGCTCATGGTGCCTAGAACTTCTAAAATGTTCATTGAAAATCTCAGCACAAATATGTCTACATTTTTGACATTTTGTATATATGTTCTCTTACAAGATAGTATCCATAGTGGATACTATTTATATTAAAATTTATTTCTCTGAGATAGAATGAGTTTTCTGATTGGTGGGATTTTACAAATTGATCCTAATAAAAAATGATGAAACAATTTTTCTCTCATATAACAAATTATAAAACACCTTCAAAGTGTTTTTTACTGACAATTGTGTAGTAAAGGACTGTAATGCTGAAATACTTAGCAACTGTTACAATTTAAAGAAGTAGAGACTTGCTCTCATTCAGAATGTGTGTGACACTAAAATGCACCATGGGTTTAACACAGTCTTCATAAAGACTCTGAGCTTCTACATTGAGAAATAGTTAAGAAAGGAAACCTAAAAGCATATATATATATGCCCAGTGACCAGAACAGCAGATACCCAGAATGACTGGTGGCTATGATGCCACTGTGGCAACTAACCAGCCTGATCTGGGTCCTAAAAGGCCCCCCACCCTCAGGCCAGCCCGGTCCCGGCCTGGCACCCAATACCCTGATCAGGGGTAGCACCAGCTGGTCAACTGCCCATGGCCCCTTCTCCCTGCCGCCCAGCCTGATGGGCACCCATTGGGGCAAGCAGGCCAGATCCCACTCATGCACAAATTCGTGCAGCAGGCCTCAAGTATTTAATATTACTAACCTGTTGAAATACTTTATTTTAGGGGTGATATACAAAAAAATAGAGATTATAGGGATGGTCAAGAGTAACTGTATCTTTTTTTAGTGCACCCCCTACCTCAAAACCATTCTAAGACAACAGAAAATATATTTCTAGCTATAGTTGAGTATATTTTTAGGAGTGATTTTCAAAACTTGAAAGGAACTTGAAAGGCAAATATGCTCTGTGCTTTCCCATTTCCCCTAAGATCAGTTTCTTGGTAATGTTCTTTTCTTATCTTTTCTTTTTTTAAATATATTTTATTGATTTTTTACAGAGAAGAAGGGAGAGGGATAGAGAGTTAGAAACATCAATGAGAGAGAGACAATGATCAGCTGCCTCCTGCATACCCCCTACTGGGGATGCACCTGCAAACAAGATACATGCCCTTGACCGGAATCGAACCTGGGACCTTTCAGTCCACAGGCTGACGCTCTATCCACTGAGCTAAACCGGTTTCGGTGGCAATGTTCTTTTCAGATAAGAGTTGTCTTTTTCAGTACCAATCTATTGGAAACAATTGTTTGTTGAGTAACTGCCTTTTCAATAAGAGGTGGGTGTATCTTTTCTGCAAAACAATTTTTTTTTTCAGATATCAGTCATCTTGCCACTCCATATTCTATGCCATGTGCTAATTTGACAGGAAGCTGCATTGCAGGCAAGTTCCTTTCTCTAGGACATTACTACAGGAGAGTTTTCAGGATAGTTGGGGCCAACTCAATAAGCAAACAGGTTACATATCTATGAAATGAGGCCTACTGTCTATTCATACATCCTCATAGGGACTGAGATGATTTGGGGATGGTCAATGAGAGTCTTGTCTCAAGTGTGATTCCTAAAAGCAAGCAGTATGCTCATGATAGATGCAATATTCAGTTTCATAAAACTTCTTTGTTCTAATGTCTAATTTGGAAAGAAAAAATCTCCTGATAAGAGTGGGCAAGCCTTTTGTAGCTTTTAGATTTGATAGGGATTTTATCCAAACTCTGCTCATTAGTAAAATTGAGTGCACTGTAGAGTTGTTCTTTTTCCCAAAAAAAATGTTTTTAGTGGAAATGCATTGTAAACATATTTTGAAAAATTGTATTGTTTTATCTTTACCTAACTACCTGTAGTGGTATAGCCACATTTAGAGAAGCAAATAGGGGGAAACCAAATGCATATGTTTCCCCTTTTAATGTCCCAAAGCGTTATTAAAACAACTGAAAGAACAATGGCGGTTCAAGAAGAGGGACTAGCAGAGAGCTCATAGCCCAGCTATAAAGCGATTGTCTCCAAGGGAACAAAACAGTGTTCATTGTCTTATTCCCCGGAGAGAGCTTGAGACAAATTGGCCTATAATGTTAGAAACAAAAAGAAATCATTTCTAGCTTTTCTGTTTCGCTGTGGGGATCTGGAAGAATGGGCTCCATTTGATTTAATAGGATATTAACAGGATGGTGAAAATTGTGGCCATCTCTTCTACATTACACCTTAATCTTAATTCTTTTTGAAAGAATGTCTGTTGCAATATGTGTTCTTGAGCACCTAACCTCAAATACATCTCTGCTTTTTCACCGTGCCAGTCAGGCATTTCATTACAGGAGCTTAGCATTAAAAATCATGTGTGTGGTACACTATTAGAGGTAGTGGTGTGATTATGTGTGTGATTTTCTTAAGCTGATTATCTGTGTGATTTCCTTAAATTGGAAGAGGAGGGAAAGGGGACCATGGGTTTTGTCATATAAGTTTCTACTTCAAGGACTACTCAGCCTTATAGATTTTGAAATTCAATATTTCTGAGCTCCATCAGGACTTATAGGCTCAGTGGATTCAGTGCTGACTAAACTCTCAAGGGACTAGTGATAAACGGCAGTGTCAGTTTATTTACAGTGGAATATCTGTCTGGCCTGCAGTGGCTCCTCCAGTTTGTCCAGTGGGAACAATAGCAATCCTCACTGGGAAAATGTTTACCAGAATTAAACGAGACTACTCAATAATTTGGCCACCTGAGAAGAAGACATTGCAGTCTCAATGCTTTAAACCCATTAAAATAAGTCAATGTCAATATCATGAAAATCATAGCTAAAACCTTTTAAATAAAATGCTGGGAAACAGAAGCATTTGGCTTTGGAAGTCCTGCATATTTCTTATTGTGATCAGTCCTTCTTAGTTCCTTTTGATCCATTTGTTCCTCTTCTACCGGATAAAGCCTTGCTCTTCAACAGGGCCCCTTCCTTATCATGTCCTGTGGTTTTAGCACCTGCCACATCCACACGACTCCACTCAGAGCCTGTGTCTAAGTATCAGAACAGAAGGAGAGCACTGGCTTAATAAATCCTGAGGCATGCCATACTAGTAACAGCTCAGTCTATTTCAGATTATATTGGAAGGGATGACTGCATCTGAAGGATGAAATTTAAAGTCCTCATGTGCAACTTGTCATGTTCAAGTAATGGGAGAATTTGTTCGGCGAAATCACACAGTAATGTCTAAATATATAATTTCTGGAAAATGGAATTAATAACTCTTTTACTCTTAATGGACAACTATCATATGAGTACTTTGCTTGTTTCTAGTAGCCCCACTCATTCATTCATTTATTCATGCAGTGTATTCTAGTCAAAGCAATAGCTTTAAGTGATGCAAAAATTAAAAAAATATATTTTTCAAAAATCTCAACTGTTATGAGGGAATAAAAGAAAAATGTTATTAACAATAATCATGTTAATGGTATCTGCTACTTATTACTGGTACCTCATTTATGTCATGAACTGTCTCCATTCATTCTATAATTCATATCAGCCTCATAACACTATATACAAGTACAACTATTACTATCATATAATATTAGGTATTATCTTCATTTTGAAAGTGAATCCGAGAACTTAAGGAAACTACCAAGGTCACACAACCTTTAAGGGAAAAAGCTTGGATGTCAATGCTTTCCTATCTGAATTGAAAGCCTATACTCTTACTCACAATGTTAGAGAAAATTCAAATACAGTGCTATATAAAAATATTTAAAAAGATGCTTTGCAAGATAAAAGAGAGGTGGTAAAGGTTCTGTTCAGGGAATTTTTAAACAGGAGGCATGCTAGGAATTAAGGTTTTTGAAGTACCCTGGGCCAGAAGATAACACGGGGCAGAGAACAGGGCAGAGTCCAGCCCTCTAAGAGAACCACAAACAGTTCTGCATGCTGCACTTTAAGGAAAAGTCAAACATAAAAAATCAGAAAGTTAGGCAAGAACCAGATTTCAGAAGCCTTGGTATGTTTTTATAAGAGGCTTAAACTGGGAGCAGTGAGGAACCACTAAAGAATTTTAAATCAGGAGAGATATACATTGTGTGTCTAAATATATGCCATCATTTAAAATAAGATTATCCCCCACTTACCCATAAACACACAAAATTTTTTGCAATTATGTTTCTCCCTTTGGTGCTGAAGAAGGTATATATTTATTCATTTTGGTGCACATGTATGCCCCATAATATTATATTAAGTAACAAATTAATTTTAAAATATTGCTCTCTTCCCACACTATCATTTTATAAGTATCTATTCAGTATCTGTGGCATTTACATCATTTGGCTCACTTGAAGTTCTTTTTGAGTGGGCTAACTTACTTTTCTAGAGCACTTTTCACTTCTATAAGAGTTGTTTGAGATATAACACATTGTGAAACCATATTTCAAACTGTTATTGAAAATTATATTCCAACCTGCAAGAACCTCATTTCTTAAAAACAAACAAACAAAAAAAAAACTATCTTTATTGTTGAAAGAATTACAGATGTTCCCTTTCTTCCCCAGTGACTCCTTCTAATTTGCACCCAACCCCTGCCCCAGAGTTTCACCACACTATTGTCTGTGAGCCTCATTTCTTTCTTTTTTAAAGTTTATTTTTATTTATTTCAGCGAGGAAGGAAAAGAGAGAGATAAAAACATCAATGATGAGAGAGAATCATTCATAGACTGACTCCTGCACGCTCCCTAATGGGAATCAAGCCCATAAGCTGGGTGTGTGCCCTTGACCAGAATCAAACTGGGAGCCTTCAGTCCACAGGCTGACGCTCTATCCACTGAGCCTAACCAGCCAGGGTTGAACTCCATTTCTTAAAAGAAATTATCTTATAGAATAAGATTGTAAATAGAACTCAGTGTTTCTCCAGAATGTACACACTTACTTATTGTATTATTTTTTATGAATGATTATAAACTGGCTTGTGTACAATGCTAGAGACCCCTTGCATCTGTAGGCTCAAAACCCCAGGAAATGTTATTAAATCTGCTTTTTATTGGGTACTTATTGTGTGCTCCACGCTTTAAAGATTTCTGTATGCATACATATTTTCTTATAATTAAATCCAAGTCATATTAGATTTAGGATATGTCTATTATGGACTCTGTCATATAACATGTACTCAATATATTTTTTATAGTTGAATACATGATTACAACAGATGTAGCTACTAATAAGAGCTATTTCTTAAAATATTAATTTATTTTAAATTGCATTATTTTATATTTTTTGTCATTATGTAATATTTGCAGCTAGTAGGAAGCAGTATATGAGACTCCCACTTTTTGTAGCTCTGGAAAAACTTCATTTTATTAAATTTTGTCAGAGTTTAGAACTTGGATCAGTTAGTGGGCATAAGATGCTATTTCATTATTGCTTTAAAATACTATTCCCTGCTTCTAGTAATATTGGACTTACGACACACACACACACACACACACACACACACACGTATATATTATTGATTTTTTTTTACAGAAATGAAAGGAGAGAAAGATAGAGAGTCAGAAACATTGATGAGAGAGAAACATCAATCAGCTGCTTCCTGCACACCTCCCATGGGGGATATGCCTGCAACCAAGGTACATGTCCTTGACCAGAATCTAACCCAGGACCCTTCAGTCCACAGGCCAATGCTCTATCCACTGAGCCAAACCAGTTTCGGCTATTGGACTTATTTTTTCTGTGCTTATTGGCAATTTGACTTTTTTTCCCTATGGATTTCTTATATTGTATATTCATTTGTTTCTTTGTTTTTTCTTCTATCATTTCTTGGGGGTAATATTTTATATGGTTTTCATTTATATTTTTTGCCAATTATGTGTTTTGAAATATCTCATTCCAGGTTGAGGCTTCTCTGTCCACCATGTCTTGTGAAGAAGAGGCTTTTTCCATTTCACTGCAGCCAAATATGTAGAATGGTCTTTGTTGATCCATCAACATTTCAATTACTACTGGGTCATATAGGAAACCTAGCACACAAAGCTACTCTACCAACTCAGAGAAACAGCAAAAAATGCAGAGACAAAGGAACAGATCACAAACGAAAGAAATGAAGGAAAGTCAATGACTGAATATAAATGGCAAATTTAAAATCTTGTCATATAGCTATGTATGGATAGACAAAAGAATGCAAAAAGAGCTACCAAGTGCATTATAAATGGAATCATGAAGAATCTTGCCTAATAATAGAGAAACATGTAAATTGACCATACCTCTGCTACACCCACAGCCAATCAGAATGAGTATTCAAATTAACCCAGCAGAGATGGAGATTAATTTGCATACATATCTTGGTCCCGTGAACCTCCTGGGCACCCAGGTTACTCCCAGCTGGCCATTAGGCTTGGGAATGTGCCGAGCCTGCAATTGGAGGGGCGGAGGAGTCTCCCTTCCTAAGCCTAAAGGCTGGAGCAGAGGCTTTAGGCTTGGGAAGTGACCAAGCCTGTGATTGAAGGTGTGAGTGGGGAAACCTCTTCCCAAGCATAAAGCCTGAGGTGGAGACTGTAGGCTTAGGAAGGGGCAGAGCCTGGGATCAGAGGGAAGGGGATAAAATCAATGAAAACATATCCTCAGGTGAGGATAAAAAGAAAAATAAAGGAAGAAATGTCATATCCTATGAAAGACACATCTTGAAAATGCTTAAAGAAAGTTGTCATTTTTTCATGATGAAGGGACTGGAGTCCGTGTTGATGAAAACACCTTAATGGCTGTGATGACTGGCAGTGGCTGCAGCAGTGGGGTGATGGGGCTGATGCCTTCCCCTGATCAGCCTGATCGCCTCCAGAAAAGGGAGGCCAGACTGCAGCTTAGGTCTGCCCCCAATGGGGAGCAGGCCTAAGCCATCAGTAGGACATCTCCTGAGGGCTCCCAATATGTGAGAGAGACAGGCTGGGCTGAGAGAATCCCTTCCCAGTGCACAAATTTTGTGCACCAAGTCCCTAGTCTCTATATATAAAAGTCTAAGCAACCAAATGACCAGTTGACTGGCGCTATGATGTGCACTGACCACCAGGGAGCAGATGCTCAATACAGGATCTGTCCCCTGGTGGTCAGTGTCCCACAGCGGGAGGGCCACTCAGTTGACTGACAGGTGCCAGACACTGGGCTTATAGGTAGCAACCGCAACTGCAGCGACACAGGCCTCTCCCGCCTCTGGGCAGTGCTATCAAGCAGCTACTGAGCAGTGGTAGAGGCAGGAGGAGGCATAATAGGGCCAGGAAGAGCGAGAGTGGTGCCTAGCCCAGGCTCAGGCTCCTCCCCAGCTGCCTGCTGCTTTGTCCACTACTACACTTCTCAAGAGATGTCGGACTGCCAGTTTTGGCCCAATCCCAGCAGGGATTCCAGATTACGAGAGGGTGCAGGCCAGGCTGAGGGACCCCACCAATGAATGAATCATGCACCAGGCCTCTAGTTCTATATAAAGATAAAAATACATAGAGAAAAAAATGTACTTTAATAGGAATCATGGGGTGATTTAAATGGCTTTAAGGAAACAAGCTAAGTGCAAGGTATTATTAAACAGAAGGATAAAAATGTAACTGGTAGTTCAGAGTGTACACATTAATATATCTTTTTCATTTTATAGTATGGGCATTAGTGTTTGGGGTTGTTTAAATGTCAGGTATTTTCTTTGATGTTCTTTGACATTTTCTATAAACCTAGAATCCATTTTTTTTCACTTTTAGCAGAACAAGCTCAGATTGTGAAATGTCACTTGCTATTACTTTCTTGAAATACACGACTGGTTATAGAGTGTATTATTGCTCTAATACCGCAATAGATACTTGCAAAATATCTTGCATCAAGAGCTCATTAATTTTCCTGGTTCCTAGGTTAAAATGGTGGGCTTTATTAAAATTATTTTATTTAATGCTCTATCTTTTACCATGATATAGGTGCATTTTTTTTACTTTTTTATTAAAATAATTTTAACTTTATTTATTTTCTATCACCATTAATCCCCCATACACTCTTTTTTCACCTCCAGCCACCTTCCTGTTTCTCTCTCTCTTCCTCTCTCTCTTTCTCTGGTTCATGGAATAAGCCAGTCAGAGAAAGACAAATACCATATGATTTCACTCATATGTGGAATTCAATGAACAAACTGAACTAATAAGCAAAATAGAGACAGACTCAGATAGAGAGCAGACCAGCAGCTCTCATCAGGGGGTGCTCTGGGGGTAGAGAGACAGAACAAAATTTATTTTTTATAGAGTAAAAATCAAAGAAGAAAGAGTCTGTACTGTTAACAGGTAAAAACAAATCTGACAAAGAGGATGGTTACTATCATTATGTCAAATGAGGGTGGCTTTGCTCATCTACCCACACTCTAATATCAGAGCCTTTTAACTACATTAATAAGGCCAATAATCTATTTCAGAATCCATAATGCTTTTACGGTTTACTTCTTCTGATTTTTAAAGCTTTGTGCAATTGACTGTATATTAATCATTATTCCTATTTAAAAATGGGAACACTGAAACTCCAAAGTTATATGACTTGGTCATAGTTAAACCCCAGTTAGCTTTTTTTCTGGGCACATCCAGAGGTAGTAATTAGGTTTTGGAAATTCTTGTCTAGCTTTGTTTTGTGTTTTTGTTTTGTTTTATCATTTATCTTAACCAGGTTCCTAACCCATATATTGGGTCCCTGATGCATTCATTGGGCTCATCTGTATATTCATCTCACCAGCTTGGTATAGACACTGACACTGATTGGTGGAGAAATTCATAGTGATTTTTGTGTGCAAATTATTTGACACTATTCTTATCAAAATATGAAGTCTACTTCACCTCTAATTGCATATATGCCAGTATTAGTTAATCAATTCTGTCTAACAGGATGTGGCAGAAGGCATGCTGCCTAATTTCCAGGCTAGATCACGATGCACTTGCTCTCAAAACTGGTTCACCATGCTGTGAAGAAGCCAAGCAGTCACATCCAGTGCCTTTGTGTGGAAGTTCTGGCCCCAGCCCCAACAGAGGTCCAAGCCAACAGCAAGCATCAAATGCCAGGCAGGTGTTGTAAGGGAATATTCCAATGATTTCAGTCTCTTCCCCTTCAGAGATGCTTGAACACAGACAAGCTGTCCATCCCAAACTCAGTTCAGGAGACAGATTTGTGGGCTAAAAGTTGTCATTTATTAAGCTTTGGGTTAGTTTGGCAACATTGAATGTAATAAGCAGGTTCATTGACTTAACAGGTCCTATGTACTGACCCAGTGATTGGTAATAGGAGGAAAGGAGGAAGCTGAGAAGAAAGGGAGCCAACATTCTCAAGAAATCTACTGTAATCTAGGCACTGGGATAGATGAGGTTTAGGGAATAGTATTCCAAATAATTCTCAAAATAAAATATAAAAAGAGGTGTAATTATTCTCTTCATTATGCAGAAGAGAATAAAAGATATTTGCTTTGAATTGGAGAACTGATAAAAATAGTAGAATTAAGATTACAAACCTAGTATTTAGAACTCAGAGTTCACATTTGTTCTTTTTCTCTGTCAAAGGACATTAGGATATGCTTGTTGAATGTGAGAATCCTAAGGTTGGGATAAGTTTATAATTATATTAAGCCGTTAATAAATACTATAAAAGAGTATACACACAGTGCTTCAGGAACATGTATATTAGAATGATTTTATAGTCTAGCTTCTCTTCCAGAATGAATGATGATTTTTCACGCTTTTGCATGAGTTAATATTCACTTGGGTCTTAAAAGAGGCTTGGGAGGAGGAGAAGGATTCAGGAGAGCACTTAGATCAGAGAGCAAAATATGGTCATCATAGAGAAGCAAAGGGTCAGGGGATAGGTGGGGAAATGTAAGAGTTTAAGATGATGTGCATACAGAGAACAGGGAAGGACTGGTGAGAAGGAAAACTGGATGAGAGAAAGGAGCCAGTGAAAAAGTTGGAAAAGATTTTACTTCCTAAGCCAATGAGTTTGCATCTTATTACAGAATCAATTGGGAGATGGGACTGTTTAAAACAAGAGATTATTTGACTAGCTCATTAGTCTAAAATTACAACTTAGATTGCTGTGTGAAAGTATCATTACAACTGTTAAACCAGTTAGGAAGCTAGTGTAATAATCCTTGTGAGAAATTAGAAGAGGAATGATTCTAAAAAAAATTAAAATAATAATTTTCAGTTACTTTGGGCATGGTTTGAATGGTTAATTATTGCCCTAAACTGGATAAAAGGTAAGTTCTTGATTCTAAGTAAAGAGTAGAAGATGTGTATGTGCAATAGGGAAATTGAATTCATGAATAAAAATGTTGAATGACAGAAAATCTAAAAGATACTCAATATAAAAGAAAAATGTAAATCTGTAGCTCAACAAAAATGTCAGATCTGTAGGTGGATATTTTGGGGTCAGCAGAAGGTAGAGACAGGGAAGGATAAAAATAAAATTATGTAGTGAATACAATGGAGAAAGGGCAGAGGATAGAATGTAGGGCATGGGAGATGAGATTACTACTGAGGGGCATGGTAATCAGCCAGTAAAAAAGGATGAGAAACAGAGGGAATAAGGAGAAAGAAGAATATGGTTTTCTAGAATCAAAGACAAAGAAGGAGCTAAAAGAAGCATAGGATAGAGAGAATTTAGATATTATGCGTGCAAAAAAAGGTGGCCATTGCTTTAGCATGGAAGATATGAATAGGAAAGTTAACTTGTAAAAGTAGAGTGGGAGTTAAAAGAAGCCGACCAATAGTGAACTTGATTCTGCAAAAGGTAAAGAAAAAGTTGCAAGAGCAGAAAATTGCTTTTGTTAAGTTTATGCGACTTATCATCTCCAAAACATAACTTGTCTCCTCTCTCTCACATTCTTAATGCTGTTGCTTGAGCTTGAAAGAGATAAGTGGGACACATGAGCAGATAGTATCAAAAAGTCAGATGACATGAGTTTAAGAGAGAATGGGTAGTGAAAAAATCCTGATAACTTGTACAGACTACTCTTAAATAGTTTTCTCAAAAGAGAAAAAAATAGGGCAGTAGCTCAAAGGAGATATGAGCTCAATAATTTTTTAAAATGGAAATTTATTTATACTGCCATGATTGATATTACATGTCATTTTAATAGCATACTTTATAAGTATATAAAATGTAACACATCTATCTATATGTATAAGAGGCTAAGTGACTGTCCGTCTGACAGTCCGACAGCTCTCATGAATGGGATTAGTACCCTAATAAAAAGATCCCAGAGAGCTTTCTGTCTCCTTCTGCCATGTGGGGACATGGCAAGGATTCTAAGAATTAGGAATTTAGACCTCAATAGACACAAACGCTACTAATGTTTTAATCATGAATTTCTCAACAACTAGGAGAAATAAGAATCTGGTATTTAAGCCAATGGGTCTATTTTTGTTATAAATAGTCTGAATTTATATATCCACTGAGTGGCCAGATTATTATGATCTCTGAATGTATGATAATTTGGCCACTCAGTGTATATCCCATATAATAAAAAGATAATATGCAAATTGTCCCCTCAACCAGGTGTTTGACCAGCAGCAGGCCAGCCAACTGCCTATGTCTCCTCCACCTGGCCAGGCTTGCCAGACCCCACCCATGCATGAATTCATGCACACACACACACACACACACATTGAGTGGCCAGATTATGCATTCAGAAATCATAATAATTTGTCCACTCAGTGTATATATATGAATATACAGCTGATCCTTGAACAATATAAACATGAACTAGAACTGTACAGGACTACTTATATGCAGATTTTTTTCAATAACTATGTATAGTATTATAAATGTATTTTCTTTATGGTTTTCTTAACATTCTCTTTGCTCTAGCTTACTTTGTGGTAAGAATTTAATATATAATACATACAACATACTAAATATGTTTAATCAACTGTTTAAACTTTTGGTCCAAAATAGGCTATTATTATTTAAGTTTTTGAGGTATAAAGAGTTATATGTAGAGTTTTGAATGTATGTGGGTGCCTCTAATCCCTATATTTTTCAAGAGCCAACTGTATAGACACACACTTATATATACATGCTATATATGTTTTAAGATTAGAGATATTAGATGGAAATGATACATTAGAGTGGGGAAGTTGATGTGAGGGACAGGGTAGAACTGCTAGAGTGGTAATCATCATGAATAGCTGAACGGGCATGGAATCCCCTGCATAAATGGAAGGGTAGGCTTTATCTAGGAGTGAAGGCAGTTTGTCAGGTCCTCAGGATGAAAAGAACTGGTGTACTTGGAAGAGGGAGACTGGCAGATGTGATGGCAGAAATACATGGAAGTTCTCCTTGGATTGCTCTTTTTTCCTCAGTAAAATTAAAATCACTGTAGCAGCTGGAGTGAGAAAACAAAATCTCATGTTAAAGATTCAAAGAGAGAGAAGGAAGAAAAAGTGAGCCAGAGCAGTGAGAGTGTGGATAAATAGGAGAATGTAGATGAATTTCTGGGTCTTACTCCTCAGCAGAGGGCACATTTCTATTAGAACATGAAATTGAATAGAAACAGGATGATGTGGATTCTCTAGTGATTGGTTATACATTTCAGAATAGTTTAGACTAATTTTTAAAATTTCAATAGAAGATGTATAGATCCTTATGGAATGAGAGTCCTGGTAATAAAGAATGATCTAGAAATGTGAGATTTATTGCGATGTATTATAAACTGTAAATGTGTGTCCCTCAAATCCATAGGTTGAAGCTCCAGCCTCCAATTTATAATAATAAAATAATAATATGCTAATTAGACCAGACAGGAAAAGAACTTCTGGATGTTATTCCAGAAGAAGCTGCAGTGATGGAGGCTGAGGCAGAGGTGATTATGGGTGATCAGGTAGGCAGGAGAGCAGGTAGGGGTAATGAGGCAGGCAGGCCAGCAGTTAATAGCCATTGGTCCCAGATTTTGAGAGGGATGTCTGACTGAGGTTTTATCAGGCTTAAACTGGCAGTTGGACATCTCTCAAGGGGTCCTCAACTTCAAAAGGGTACAGGCTGGGCTGAGGGTCCCCCTCCCCCTATGCACGAATTTTGTGCACCAGGCTCCAATGTGAATATACTTGGAGATAGGGCCTTCTGGAGGGAATTAACTAAATGAAGTCAGAAGGATGGAGCCCTGATCCATTAGCATCAGTGTCCTTATAAGAAATGACACCAGTAATCTATCTGGCTATTATCTATCTATCATCTATCTATCTATCTATCTATCTATCTATCTATCTATCATCTACCTACTTACCTATCATCTATCTATCATCTATCTATCACCTATCTATTTCTGCCAATTGAGGGCACAGTATAAAGGCAGCCATCTGCAAACTGGAAAGAGAGTCGTTATCAAGAACAGACTTGATTGACATCTTTATCTTGAACTTCTCAGCCTCTAGAATGATGCAAAATATATTTCTATTACTTAAGCCACCCCATCTATGATATTTTGTTATGGTGGCCCAAGCTGATGTCTGAAGTAAAGAGGGATGAAGACTAGAATGAGTTTTAGATGAATAATCTGCATGTAAACTGTTTTGTGTGGTTATGAGTATCTGGATCACAGAATCAGGGAGTCTTTTGTTTTGTTTTTGTTTTTGTTTTAGAGCAACTGGAGTTCTTGTTTGTTGGCTTCACTCTACTTAAACTGATGTGAAGGCAGGGGAGAAAAGCAAGTGTTGGTGCTTTACTCAGTTCTCTTTTGCACTCACTGTTCCGGTACTAACCCTGCAGATTACTATTGCAACTATGTATGACTCTTTTCTTGCAGGATTTCTCTGACAACAGGGAAGCTCTTGGCCCTGTGGGAATATGTCAGAAGTACTGTTATGATAATGGTCCTGGAAGTGTCTTTTAACCACTAACTGACAGGAGTTGATAAATAAATCCCCAAATATTTACCCCTGAGCAAGGAACTCTGAAGGCTTTTCTATGCAGACTCTCCAAAACTCCCTGTGGGAATGAGTTGCACAAAATGGTAATCTGCTGGTTGAAGCATCCTATTTTGGCTCCCTCTCCCTCCCTGTCTTATTTATCTACTTCCCTACTGATGTTTCCTGAGATCATCTCTGAGGTAAACTATGTGCACACAGGCTTTACTTCTGGAGAAACACAGTCTAAGATACCATTTTATATTAATTTATTAAGTCATGGAAACTGCTAATCAAATATTAGGGAGAAGTTATGTGCATTTACCTTTTGATTTATTCTCACTATGTTTCACATATTTAGAATTATAGGTACACATGAAAAAAAAGCAGATATAAATCCAGAAAATTTAAAACAAAAATTAAAATAAACCCTGTATTTAGTATACTTGTCTCAGAAATAATGAATACTTATTTAGTTAAATAGAAATTTATTATTGATCTAACCAAAAATTGAGATCTAAGTATGGGGAAGGAAGAGGAAAGTGTGGAGCTTCTCATATAAAACAGCTAAATTTCCATGAGCACAGTGATAGTCAATTAATGCTGGCTAAATTAATAAATCAAGAAATTTGTTATTGTTATTTAAGGTCATGGAGATGCACCAAGAAAAAAAACAAATGAAAGAAGCGACAGAGATTGATTCAGGGAAGCAAGGCTGAGAGGTAAAAGATAAATGAGCAAGGAAGTGCAATAATTTTTTTTACTAACCTATTAATATTGTGATTTCTGAAACTGTGTATGGATATTTATAAAAAGTTAAAATGCATATTAAAAATTCCACTTCCATATTTGTACCTTTTAAAAAAATTATTGTTTATTGGGGTGACATTAATGACATTATATAAGTTGTATGTTATTTATACCTTTTTCATACCACTTCCATATGTATTTGTATCATGCTATTACAGAGAAATCAAAGTTCTTTCATGAAAAGTTAGGCTGGAAAAGGAAATAGGGGAAAAGGAGAACGATAAAGGAGTAAAGAGGGAAAGAAAGAGGAAGAAGTAAAACAAGGATGTATTGGTCTCCTTGAAGCCTTTTCATGTCTATCCATTTTCAATTCTTGTCTTTCATCAAATTTATTATTCAGTTCTGTAGTTGTTAAATGTCTTTATATTTTACATACACAAATACAGTAGATGGTATGTTCTTTCAGTCAAAGGCAATGCTTTTGTTTGTTAGTAAAGAGATTATCAATAAATCCTTAGATCATTGATCTCACTGACAATTATTCTGTCTTGTCTTCTCTTCTCTTTAGGACTAAGGAAATAAAATTCATCCATTTTCTTGCATTGTGTTAGAACACATATCACTTTACTTTTTAGGTTATCTTAATAAAATTATTGCAATCTGCACTTTCTCTCTTGTAAGCAAGCAATTAAGCCCAATGTTTCTTTATTTTGTTTCCCTTTTTTTTTGAGCCACTTAATATCTCCTTCCTGTAAGACTTTTTCTCACTTATTGTCAAATGATGATATATATGGGAAAACTTCTCATAATAATGAAGAGATTACTGAAGTGCTAATGTTCTCTTGAACTGATTATTGTACTTACCTCAAAAAACACATGACTACCTTAATACCTAAGAAATACTTAAAATCTTATCTATAAAGCAAAATTATCAGTAGTTTCAGCAAACCTGCAAACATACTCTTTATATTACCAATGCAAGGACAGGAAAGATGGGAGCAATTTTTCTCTCTCCTTCTTCCTCTCTGTGTCCCTCCTTCCTTTTCTCTTTCCATGTTTCTGCATTCAGAAACAGGTATTAGTACAGGAGATTAGAAAACTGTTTTTTGAATTTTTCTTTTTTCAGTTTTACTCTCACATATACTAAATATTTCTTTCCTTTTTTCCTTTTTTTACCATCTTAACCATTGTTAAGTAGACAACTCACTGTAAATAAGTTCATTCACAATGCTGTGCAACTATTACCACTATGAATTTCCAGAACTTTTCAGTATCACAAACAGAAACTCTACATTTATTGAACAATAGCTTGATTTTTTTTACTTCAAACTATCAAATATTCTAATACAAATATGCATTGAAAGTTGTTCACATTAAAAATCAGAAAAAATAATTTAATCAATGTTTTTCCTTTATTTGGCAAGTTTATAATTGAAACAGATGGATTCTGATAATATAGCAAAGCTTTACCTTGATCTTACTTTTCTTATATGAATTATCTATTACTGGATTTTTTTAATAGAGTAAAATTGGTTCTATAATTTAGCTATCAATTTGCATTCTGGGTAGCAATTTCCTTTGAGGCGGTGACACAGAACTTCTAAGCAATCTTACTCATCATGGTGCTTCTGCCTGTCAAGTAAAACCATTTTTTTTCAACAGTAGCCTTTACAAGATAGGTTATAGTAAGTGGACATTCTCATTCAAGGGGGCACAGATGTAGAAGTGCAACTATGTTTAGATTATTTTCTAACTGAAAGATAAGACTTTCTCTAGTCAGATGTGATTTAAAAAGATATTTCCTGTCCAACAGTGCTGAATGACATGTATGATGATGCTTGAATCATATCCCCTATTGCACAAGGACTGCATTTTAAAAATATATGTGGAGAGCCTTTTTCCCAACCAGAATAATATGGGGGAGAGGGGAGCAGATATGGCAGGGATCTTCCTTTTTCACATGCAGCAGGGAAAGAGAGATTAACGGGTTCTGAGTGGAGGCGGCTGGGGATTAAGAAATAAAAGAAAGAAAGAGACAAGAGTAAGCCTCTTCAATAAATGACGCTAGGAAAATTGGAAAGCCACATGCAAAAAAATGAAATTAGACTTCTTTTTGTCTACATACACAAAAATTAACTCAAAATAAATCAAAGGCCTAAATATAAGTTCTGAAGCAATAAATTACCTTGAAGAAAACATAAGTAACTAACCTTATGGATCTTTGTCACAGAGAACATTCTATGACTTTGACCTGAAAAGCATGGGAAGTAAGAGCAAAAATAAATGAATGGGACTATATAAAACTAAAGAGCTCCTACACAGCAAAATAATCTGCCAAGTAAACAAAAAGGCAACCAACTAGATGGGAGATGATATTTGCAAACAATAGCTCTGACAAGGGATTAATAACCAAGAAAAGAACTTATACAACTCAACACCAAACAAACTAACTAAAACATGGGCAGAGGACCTGAACAGACAACTCTTCCAAAAAGATATACAAATGGTCAACATATATATAAAAAGATGTTTTACTTTACTAACTACTAGAAACATGCAAATCAAAACATCAACAATATGCCAGCTTACATTTGTTAGAATGGCTATTTTCAACAACACAGGTAATAAGAACTGTCTGAAATGTTGTGGAGGAAAAGGAACCCTCATTCACTGGTGTTGGGAATATGAAATGGCACAGTCAATATAAAAAATAGTGTGATGGTTCCTCAAAAAAAATTAAGTATAGGGCTGTCATGTGACCCAGCAATCCTTCTCCTGGGTATCTACCCATAAAACTCAGAAACATTTATTCCCAAAGATATGTGCATCCCTATGTTTACTGCAGCACTCTTCATGGTGGCCAAGACAATGGAAGTGTCCTTCCATAGAGGGCTGAATAAAGAAGATGTGGTACATCTATACAATGGAATACTACTCAGCCATAAGAAAAGATGAAATATTATAATTTGAAACAAAATGGATGGACCCTGAGAATTTTATGTTAATTGAAATAAGTCATTCAGAAAAGGTAAGAACCACCTAATTTCACTCTTATGTGGGATATAAAACTGAAACTCATACACACAGACAACAGTATGGTGGTTACCAGACGGAAGGGTGTGGAGGGATAGTAAAAGGTAAAGAAGGCCAAATACATGATGATGGAAACTATTTTTCTGTGGGTGGTATGCACACAATGCAATTCACAGATCAGGTATCAGAGAAATGTATACTTGAAACCTGTATAACCTTATTAATCAATATCACCCCAATAAGTTTAATTAAAATATAATATATGAATGTATGTTACTTAATGATTATTTATATATAAATGTTTATATAGAATTAGCATTACATATTTATATAAACAAAGTATTACAGTATCTAGAATGGAAGTTTTTGTGATTTTGAAGATTCTATATTTGTAGTTCTAGGATAAATGATTTTTATAAATTGTATTTTCAAACTTTTAAATTCTATGAGCACTTGGAAATGAATCATCAGGTAACATCAAACCTACAGGTTGTGTAGTGTTTTGTAATCTGTGCTAAATATATGTTATGGATATTGTATAATTTATAATGTGACCTTATCTACTTTAACTGAAATATAAACTTAAAGTATGAATACCATTAACTGAAAATAAAACACAATTGACTAATTCTTTCTTCTTTTTTTATTTTGTAGACCACGTACCAGTTCTTGACTTTTTCAGTTCAAGACATTAACATCAACTGTGGTTGAATGAGTACATTTCAATTACAAAAAACAAGTGAATTATGGAGTCTTTTCAATGATGACTTACAATAAGCAATAATTCTGTTTTCATCCTGCGAAATGTGGTTGACATCACCTACAGCCCACTTAATCTTTTGTAAATATTTACAAGTCTGGATAATTGGTATGGATTTTGATGCTGCTCAAGGAGATAAATCACTTCAAAGAGGGGGGAAGACACTTTACTAACAAGAAAAGGGGTGAATATGTAAAAATTAAACCAGGTAAATAGGTCATATATGTCATCTTTCTTTGTAGTGAATCTAGTGTTTAGTATTTGAAAACATATTTCTTGAATACAGATAGCTAAGTGTTGCATTTTTAAACTTTAACAAGTCTTTTGGAATCATATAAATGAATAGAGAGAAAAGCACTACATTTAGCATTTTTCTAATGTCATATATAGTATGTTTCTGATTCTCACCCTTTCAGTGAATTTAATGGCATATATAGATTTAGTTTTTGAGAAAATTGGTATATCATTTGATAGAAGTTGAATTTAGTTTATTTAATCTCTGTCATTAGTACAGGGAATTTTTTCTTCTTCCTTTTGGTCTCTTTTGTTTTCTGACACATCACCAGTCCTGGTACATATTGGGTTTTCCATAAACATTTGCTCACTCTCTGACCAACAGAATAAGTGAGTAGAAGATGTCAAATAATGGTCTTAAATGAATGACTTAATAAGAGCTAGAAACCAAAAACTGTAAGAAAAGCATATATATATCAAGATAGTATGAAAAGTCTAATCTTACATGATAATAATCTCAATGTTTATCTTACATAATATATCTTTAATTTGTTAAAATTTACTTCTACAAGCCAAAAATAGTTTGTCATTTGTGGTGTTTCTTCTCAAGGACAACATGACCTCTCATAGGAAAACTCGGGCCCCTGTTGTAATATTGTTTTTGCCACATCAGAAAATTGTGGGGAAATAAATAACTCCTGTTTCATCATTATGATAGCTAATGGCTTCAGGGATGACCTGGGAGCAGACAATATGGTCCGAACATCGTCTCCATCTGTGTCTCTCCTGTCAAGGGAAATTGGTTTACATCATTTCTTATTTCTTTCTTGGTCCAAATGACAAGTAGCCCATGCAGTGTTCAGCCTCGAACTTCAATGACCAGTGGAAAATGACAGACTGTGAATTGATTAGTGAATCTGACTTCCCTTTGAGCCACCAAAGTTGCAGAGCTACTCTGGTTTCCATCAATTGTGCTCTGTGTGTTTGGGTGTATGTGCCCACAAACACGTGTGATTTACTCTGGAAATTTGTCAGAATACAACTTGAAATGTTGTTTTCATCAGGAGTCAGAAATGATTTGGAGAACAGAATGACAGTACATAGAAATGACAGATTAATAGGCTGTCATAAAGGTTTTCTATCATGAAAAACCTTAAGGACTTTTCATGGAGCAGATGATTGCTCCAAGAAAATTGTAGACAAAGTCAAACTTTACACTTTTGTGTATCATCCTTTGCTGCAATATAAAATTTCAGAAGGTTTTCATGCTCCATTTCTGAAGTTAGATATGTGGCCAGAACTGCCTTTAAATAAAATCATCACTATTACTAGCATCAGCAGCAGCAAAAACAGCTATTTAAATTCTCGATTGTGCAAAGTGCTGTGAATGCTGCTGACTGCTATGTCTTGCCTACCTTCAAAAGCTACAATAAGACAAATAGCCAAAATTGTACCTGCACAAAATAAACATAATAATAGTGCAGCTCCTTATAACTGGCTTGGGAGGCAGCGTTAAGATTAATTTTTAAAGCATGTGTAAATTTTTAAGACATGTTTACTTTTTTTATGGATATATTTTAAAGCATGTTTACTTTAGGTAGTGATATATGTGCATGTAGCTGGTCATAAGTGAAATCATAATAAAGCTAAAATATCTAATAATGTCCAGAGTGCCTAATAACAGCCACTCATTCAAACTGCATTGCTGATGCATATGAAAATTTTATCTGACTCCACTAGATTCAAACCATAGCCATGATAGAAAAAGAAAAATGGAGATAAGAGATTCTATTATAAGAAACTAAAGACATGGTGCTCAAAATTCATACATGGAGGGAGGGATGGGGGAGAGTCACTCAGCCCAGCCTGCAGCACCCTCTCACAATCTGGGACCACTGGCTCCTAACTGCTCATCTGCCTGCCTGCCTGCTTGATCACCCCTAACCACTAGCTTGCCTTTCTTATCACCTCAAACCACCTCTGCCTCAGCCCCTGCAGCTGCAGCTTCAACCAGAAGGACATCTGGAATGATGTCCAAAAGGTCGTCCAGTTCTTGGGTCTAATTAGCATATTACCCTTTGTTATTATAGATGATATTTATAGAATCAATAATCTTCATTTCAATATAGTAAAATCGAAGTGGCAAACACATTTATAAAAATGAGTAGTTGAGAGGTACTATGTCAGGAAATGACCATCACACACAGTGATCTTTGTTAAATAATTTGACATGGCTTTTTTTCAAAAACATTGCTAGATGAGCAGCCAAGTGGAAAAAGAGTGCATGTTTTATATATTCTACTGTGATGCCTCAGTTATATGTTATTTATCTTCAGAGGAGGATACTTTTCCATTGCTTTTCAGAGATAGTAGAAGGAAAAGAAGGATGGAGGGAGGGAGAGAGATAATGGATGGAAGAAACATCTATGTGAGAGAAACACATCAACTGGTTGCCTCCCACTGACTGGGGACAGAGAATGAACCCACAACCCAGGTACGTGCCCTTGACAAGGAATGGAATTCTAGATCCTTCAGTGTGTGGATTGACTCTCTAACCACTGAACCATACGTGTCAGGGCCTCAGTCCCATATTATGTATCATATTAAAAATAAGGGGAGATGCTAATTAAATTTTATTTTTCTGAAGAAGCTGCTGAAACAATCTTTGTACCAGAGTCCCTTATCTTAATGGTCTTGGATGCCACAGTTGCCCCTAGGTGTTGCCATAAAACTGAAAAGCCATATTACAATCAACATTGTCTATGGACTAAACAGATAACTATTTTGATATAGTGCCCATGACCTGCTTTAACAATTCCTTTAATTTTGCAAAATGCAGACATGAAGTGTTTAAATGAGGTATTTGTGATCATACCCATAGTCAGTGACAGAGTACTTTTCAAATATGCATTAAACAAAAAATTCTCAGAGAAAAATGCATTGTTGGATCTCATTGAATGGCAAAAGTACTTTTCAATATCTGATGTGATCCCTTCATTGCTTTGTCATCTCAGGGCTGCCATAAAATACCATACATCAAGTGGCTTAAATAAGAGAAATGCATTTTCTCACAGTTCTGCGGGTTAGAAATCTGAGATCTCTTCCTCTTTCTCTTTTTAGAAGGTCAGATCCTATAGGATTAGAGTACATCATAATGACTATTTTTTTTAAAATCATAATCAGCTCCTAAAGACCTTATATTGAGACATGAAACATTATGGGTTATGAATTCATAGAACATTATGTATGAATTTAGGGGGGGATACAATTCAGTCCACAGTACCACTTACTTCTAGAACTTGGATTATAGTATTTTATACAAATTTAGTCCAAAATTTATCTTGCCAAGTCTAGATGGCTACGTAGGTTAAATTTACATTTTCCTTCATAGCTTAAACTCAGATTTCTTGTAAACTATATTGTCATCAAGAGAGTAAAGAAAGATATCAGGTTTTCCTCCAGATGTGATCATGTTTTTTATTTATAGCAATATTTTTTTAAAGTGGAAATTTATAATTCATGAATTTTCTTATAACCTTTGTATAAAGCGTTCCTCACTTGAGTCTTTGTTTTTAGAGATAGCAGGTTTTTACAGATATGCTGGTAGAGCATTCTGATTTTCTTTGTTAGCTATGAACACAAATAACAAATATTAATATTGAAAAAGGCAATGAAATTACTTTCCCATTCTGAATTAATTCTGCTAGCATATGTGAATCATATCTCTGGAACTATATTTTGTAATGTTCTTCCTACTGAATAAAAAATTTAGAGTATATTTGATACTCTTGCTCTATAAAAATGGTTAGAATTGTAATATATGGATTTCATTAGATGTGCATTCAGAATTCCTTTTATACTGCAAACAATGGCTAGAAAACATGCACTATGCTATTAGCCAACATAACTGAAAATACTTGGAAGAAATTATAAGAATGATAGGAGCACAGAAGTTTGACTTATTTAACATGTTGCTATTAGGGCTAATAGATGTAACACGATTATGCTTGGAAAATTTTTGTTATAAAATAAATTAAAATTTAATAGGATAAGGACATTTCACTGCCATTATTAATAAAAACAATAATTATCATAGTGTTAATAAATGGATAGGATTAAATTCAGAATGACTAAGGTATTTAGTGACTGCTTGAAGCTTTTCTTAATATTTACATTAAGCAATACAAATCAAAACCTAATAACATGAGATAAAATACCTAGGTTAGCTATGATATGCAAGGAACAATAGACATTGTTTTTCATTGAGCTGGTTTTGGTTTGTTATCAAAAGGCATCCTTGAAAGAAGTAAGGTAAAGTGCAAGGAATTGCCAAATGTATTTCAAAAACCGTTTGTCTATTGAGGTACAGAATGATCCTGTCATAGATCTGTCAAAATAAATACAAAGATACCACCACTCTCTCTGTATTCCCAGTGCATTTTGACTGCCCATCAGTGGGAATACTTTTTCTAGTTATGGATACTTAATGTTCCTTTCATGCTTTCTTTACAGGTGCTGTCTGGCATAGAATATGTTTTTAAAAATAGGCTTGTCACTGCTTACTACTCTCTAGAAATGGAAATGGTTCTGAAAGCTTGCTTCTGTCATTCTAAGAATATTTTGATTATCAATTTTTAAAAATTAAAATATTTCTAAAATTTGCAATATGAACACATTTAAAATGAGATATATAATATCAAATCCACAAATAAAGTGTATTTTCAGTGAAATGAATAAAAGATTTAAAAAGACCCAAAAGATCCACAAAAATGTAGAAAATATACTTTGATCAATTTATAATAAAGCAGCTTACAATGATATAATATAAATTATGAATATGTGTTTTGAAAAATATTTTTCTGTCAACATACTCTTATGAGTTGAGTTGTTTGCTGCCATATATGCAATGCTTTTCCTTTTTTTCTTTATATGGGGGGTAGAGGGTCTTAATATATATATATATATATTTTTTAATATATTTTATTGATTTTTTTTTTACAGAGAAGAAGGGAGAGGGATACAAAGTCAGAAACATCAATGAGAGAGAGACATCGATCAGCCGCCTCCTGCATGCCCCCCACTGGAGGTGTGCCCGCAAACAAGGTACATGCCCCCGACCAGAATCGAACCCAGGACCTTTCAGTCCGCAGGCCGATGCTCTGTCCATTGAGCCAAACTGGTCTCGGCCGGTCTTAATATTTTAAATCAGCCAAACTCAACAATGTTTATTTAACTTTTTATGACAACATTTAAGTTTCACACTATGTTTTTCTCTTAAGTTTTGTATTGTATTCAGCTTCTCAATAATGCCATACCTACAAAAAGCCTTATATTAGTCATGACATTAAAAGGATTGGCTGTCCAATTAAATTTTTCTTTCATAGACTTTATTTTTCTCAGTGTTGAGTCAATTCAGAGTATAGTGACTACATTAGTCACATGAACACATTCATATTTTGCAAATACCCAGCAGAGAGTTAGTCATAGGTTTAAGGGAAATAACAGGTGGTAGTGGATACATGCTTTTCATTAGCAAATAGATCTTAAGTGATCTTGAGAAGTATCCTAAGTTCAGAAAAGTCTGTAGACAATGTTCAGATTTAATTCTATGTTCATTCGTATTGATGATTTCAAGAAAACATTCTCTTTCAATGAGGTGTTTTTTTTTCTTATTTATGGTTTTAATATTTTACTTTATTATAAGTTTTCTAAAAACATATCCATCTTCCATTTCTTTTCTGATGTAATAAGAGAGACCAGATAAATCCTCTTACCTAAAATAATAAAAAATCAAAATATGAAAACAAGTACATATCTACAAATTACAATGCAATTCCATCTGGCCATGAACACTGATTTCACTAAACATTGGTTTGTTCTGTAGTTACTGAATTATTACAACACTAGAGGCCTGGTGCATGAAATTCGGATGGGGGTGGGGGTGTCCTTCATTCCAGCCTGCACCCTCTCCAATCTGGGAACCCTTGAGAGATGTCCAACTGCCTGTTTAGGCCTGATCCATGTAGGGCAGTAAGACATCCCTCTCATAATCCAGGACTGCTGGCTCCCAACTGCTCACCTGCCTGCCTTCCTGATTGACCCTAACCACTTCTGCCTGCCAGCCTGATAACCCCCTAACCACTCCCCTGACAGTCTGTTTGCCCCTAACTGTCCTCCCCTGTGGGTCTGGTCACCCTAACCGCCTTCCCTTGTAGGCCTGGGTCCCCAAACTGTTCTCCCCTTCTGGCCATCTTGTGGTGACCATCTTGTGTCCACATAGAGGCAGGATCTTTTGACCACATGGGAGCAGTCATCTTGTGTGTTGGAGTGATGGTCAATTTGCATATTACTCTTTTATTAGATAGTTTAGAGGCCTGGTGCATGAGTGGGGACCAGGCAGTTTGCACTGAAGGGTGTCCTGGGTCAGGGTGGGTTTTCTCTTGGGGCATGGGGTGGCCTGGGCGATAGGTCTGTGGTGGTTTGCAGGCTGGCCATGCCCCCTGGCGACCCAAGTGGAGGCCCTGGTATCTGGGATTTATTTATCTTCTACAATTGAATCATTGTAGCTTGGAGCGGAGCCAAGGCTTCTGCTTGCACAACCATTGAAACTTTGTTGCCTTAAGGAGGCCTGGGTCAGCCAGGGTTGGCCAGGGTTTGTGGAATGCTTGGCTTCCTCCATCTCAAGAGGCAACACAAACCACCCTCCTGCTCTCTCTGTGTCCCTAGCGATCTTGGTTAGGTTAATTTGCATATTCACTCTGATTGGCTAGTGGGCGTGGCTGGTGGGCATGCCCTAGTAGGTATAGTAGAGGTATGGTCAATTTGCATATTACTCTTTCATTAGATAGGATAAGAACAAGTGTCATCTTTTCCAAGAGATATTTACCAGCTGTAAAAAAGATACCATTTAATAATTAAGCGATCATGAGAGAAAATAAAATTCTTTGAAAGTGAATGACATAGACACTGGTTAGTAGAAAATGGCTTAAGATAAAAATGAAAAACATACATAATAACAGCTCTATTGGTAGAATGCTTTATACTTACCAGGTATATTATCTAATTTAGCCTTCACAACCCTGCTATACATTATATCTGATTCATGTTAAAGCTCTTTGATGTGCAGAAAATGAAGTAATTTCTTTTGTTATTGGCATCATGTTTTATTCAACAAAGGATTTAAAGTGAATAAGTTGCTGAAACCTCACTAGTAAGTGGCAAAGCTGGAATTTCAAGGCATGTTTTCTGACATCAATTAATAGTTTGAAGTTGATGAGCTATATTGAAATAGTTGCTTTGAATAATATATAGTTTCCCAATGATAAATCCTGGGAGGAGGTCAAGGTTCTGGTGCATTTAACTGTAAGAAAATTGGTCATCATTGGCCAATAAGAAGTATGTAGAAAACAACCCTGATATGGCTGATTTGAATCATGGAAGAAAAGGAAGCTAATATAACTGGGAGGTATAATCATGGTTGGGGTGATCAGCTCCATTTCACTTAGTATGGGTAGTATCAAAATTCTTCAAGATTTAGACAATTTCAAGGATTATTATTTTTTATTTACACTAGAGGCCAGGTACATGAGATTCATGCACTAGGGTGTTCCCTCAGCCCAGCCTCCATCCTCTCGCAGTCCCAAAGCCCTCATAGGAAGTCCAACTGCCAGCTTAGGCCTATTCCCCATAGGCCTAAGCCCTCAGTCAGACATCTTTAGTTATGCCACAGAGATGGGAGAGGCTCCGGCTGTGAACCCAGCTTCTGATTGAGCAGCGCTCCCCCTGTGGGAGTACCCTGACCACAATGGGGCAGCTCCTGTGTTGATCATATGCCCCCTGATGGTCAATGCATGTCATAGTGACTGGTTGTTCCCTTGTTTGGTCAATTTGCATATTAGCCTTTTATTATATAAGATAATGGTGAAATATACTACTGTGCCAAGTATTAGTTTCTTTCCTCTTCAAAATATAATTAGTAATAATACCCATTCTCTTCATAATACTTGACAAATCTATCTAATCACTACAAGAATTTGCTATTGTTTCTCCTAAAAAGTAGATGTTGGTCAAATCACCACATCTAGAAAAATAATGAAATTCAATTAAAATTAGAGTAAATGATCTATTAGATAAGTAAGACATGGTGATAGAAATAAAACTTTGGCCCCAGATACTGTGTGCCTCTTCTCAATTGAATTATTTTAATTCTATGCAAGAAATAACCAACAATATAGATTTGAATGGACTATGTCTTTGCTTATTTACAGGTTTTCCCTTTATTTTTTATGTATTTATAACTATATTTTTATTGATTTCAGAGAGGAAGGGAGAGGGAGAGAGAGAAAAACATCAGGATGAGATTCATTGATAGTATGCCTCCTGCACACCCCACACTAGGATCCAGCCTGCAACTTGGACATGTGCCTTAATGGAGAATCAAACTGTGATTCCTTGGATCACAGGTCAAAGCTCAATCACTGAAACACACCATCTGGGCTCTCCCTTTATTTTCTAGATAAGTACCATTTCTCTATGAACACTTTGACAAAGTTTTGTTAGTGTTTCCCTTTGGTAATACCATTTTAGAATTTACAATTTGACTACAAAGATGACTAACTGAATATTAGACCTACAGCAGGTTGTATCCAACTTTCTGTTTTGTCCAAAGTTCTGAAAAATCTCAAATCTTGACCTCTTGTAATGAAAGTTGACTCTGGACAAGTTAATTGAATGATAAGCTCATATAAATCTAGAAAGTACTTTATAATTGGCCATTTATGAAAAATATTGAAGAACAATGATTGCCTATACAAAATGTAATTGTTTAATTAAAACATTATTGGCTTTTGAAATCACTTCCTCTTTAAGCAAATCTGTAGGGTGCCTTTTAAAATAAAATTATAATAGTATGTTTTATTTTCTTCAGTTGTTACCATGCAAATACCAATTATAAAAGTTTCTATGTGGTGTGCACACTTTATATATGCAAAATATTGATACTAATTGGACTTTAATCAAAATTAGGTCATTTCTCACCTAATAATAGTAACAGTAATTGTGCTGGGAAAGGACAAGGTGAAGATGCCTTCTGAAGAGGCTAAATATAAAAATGTAGAGGCTCATCTTTGAACTAATTGAAATGCAATTATTTAAGAATATCTTTTTGTAGCCAGTAATATGCAGAGCCACCGCACATCAAAGAACACAAAAAAATATTTATTCTTTTTTGGTTTGAGAATGTAATGATAAATAATTACCCCTTGGTTGCTATTTTTTAAATTCTTATTTATTGATGAGAGAGAGAGAAATACTGAATTTTGTTGTTCCACTCACTTATGTATTCATTAGTTATTCTTGTATATACCCTGACCAAGGATAGAATCTGCAACCTTAGTGTATTGGGAAGATGTTCTGACTAACTGAGCAGCCAGGCAAGTCCTTGTTTCTTATACTAGTATATTACAATTACACAGAATTATACTCAGAAGTTCCTGAGGAAGATGGAGCACCAGACTAATCAGTGTTTCCATATCTTTGCTAAATAAGTTACCATCCTATAATTTTGAACAAAGTTCTTACTTTCAAAAATAATAGAGGTGGTATAAGATTATAATGCTATGATAATGCTGCAAAATGTAAACCTAGTAATTATATTTATTAGCTTCAACAAATTTTTAGTTTAAATTCTCAGGGAAAGGAAATGACACTGAACTACTAGTTTCAGGTTATTTATTACAAAATTTGAGAACTTAAAACAAACATATACATGGCTGAAATATAATTTTTTTTCAGTTTTAACTAATCTGAAATTTTTTATTTATCATTTCCCACATCCTGATGTAAATAATTCCTAAGGGGCTTAAAATAATCAGGGAGCAAAAGCTTAGCAAAAGGAGAAAGGTATAGTGTAAGCAAGATTCTGAATTAACCGCAGAGGAAAGGGCTTATGAATAACAGCAGAAGCATTTGGCAGGCAATAAGCCAACTGTAGAAGCGCATGCCTTCACTAAATTCTTCTAACCTCATCCTCTGGGGAGGAAGAGGCCTGCACAATAACAGAGGACAGGATTCCCATAATCATTATGGGGGTGGGAGGCAGGAACAACATATAACAGTGCTTATTAAGGACATTTCCTCCTCAATACATCATGTCCCTTTACCCCCAGGACAACATAATCCCCTGGTTTCCCTTCCCAATCACTGGACATTTCTACCAAATACAGCTGGTTCCTTTTTCAGACTTCTTAGTACTACAGTGTCACAACCCTCAGTCCTAGACCTCCATCTTTCTCCATTTATATTCATCTCATCCTCCATAAGTTCATTTAGTTCCAAGTCTTTAAATTGTATATATATATATGTTAATGACTCTCAATTTACCTTTTAATTTTATTTTTTGCTTCTCAGGGGTCTTTTTAAATATGCATTCATATTACTAATATTTTGCTTTTATTACATCTACCCTGATTCAAAGTCCTTTTGAATATCATTGTCCTTTTGAATTATATAGCAGATTTCTAACATCTATATTTGATTTGACTCCTATATCCCACCCCAATGGTCCAACTTTTTATACACAATGCAAGAATCCAGAATGATCTTTTAAATACATAAATCAAGTGATATCTCTTCTCCATTCAAAATCCTACAATGCCCTATCCATTTCACTCAGTATAGCAGCTAAATTCCTGCTATAGTCTACAAGGTGTAGGTCACCATTGCTTTTCTTATTGTAAGCTCCTGCTCTCTCTCTCTTATTTCACTGCATTCTAGCATGTTGCCCTCTGTACATTTATTACTAGAGGCTCGGTGCATGAAAATGTATGCACTGGCGGGAGGGGTCCCTCAGACCGGCTGGCCCCCTCTCACAGTCCAGGAGCCCTCAGGGGTGGGAGGGAGCCCTGAGATCAGGGGAAGGCAATGCCCCATCACACCTCTGCTGCTGCCACTATCTGCAGCACAAGCCTCGGCCAGCCCTCCTTACCTGAGCCTCAGGCGGCCCAGGGCGGCTGGGCAGCTGCCATCTGAGGCTTGCCTTTGCCTAGGGCTGGCCCTAGGTGGCTGGGGGCTGGAGGACTCCAGAGGTAGGCGTGGAGCAGCCGGGCTCACCACTCAACCTGGAATTTGCCTCTATCAGATATCTTCTTGATATTGGACTAAAGTTTACATCTCCTTTTTTATCTTGTTCAACATTACAAATTACTCTATCAACCCATTTTTTTCTTACTCTATGATTATGTTTTATTTTTTTCATAGAACTTCTTATCCTCTTACATATAATATAATTGACTTCCTGATGATATTTATGGTTTACCATCTGACACTCATCTCTAACATGTAAGATGACCAAAAAAAATCATATATCTTTTTTTCAGTGACTTCCAGGGACTAGAGCAGTATCTTGCACATGGCAGATATTATCAATATTTTTATATGAACAAAATTGGATATAAAGTTAAGAATAGAAGAAATAGAAAAAACATCAGTATATTAATAAAAGATTTTCCACATCAGTAAAGCAACTAAATGAAATATTGCAAAGACTCTCATATAGTGGAAATATCTCAACTTCAGCATTTGTGCATTGCAGTTCTAGAAACAAAATAGCTATACTAATTTTAATACACTTGATAAAGACTGTGTAATTAGTAGAAAAGGTTAAAATTTCAAACTATTACATAGATTGAGAATTTTTATCTCAGCCCTAGAGCCTGTGTAGGGCACAGAATTAGAAATGTGTGGAGCACAGAATAAAATTAAAACAAAGGGAAACAGATAGAACATAGTATTTCTGATGAAAAAGAAGATCACATGTCCTTGAATTGTAACAGTGAATGTGTACCAGTGATTTATTTAAGGGGCAGTAAGTACATCAAGAGCCTAATGGCTCAATTTCTGGAGCCCATCTGCCTGGCCCAGCTACTTCAGAACTCTAATCTCTGATGGTAATTTCACCTTTCAGTGTTTTGGTTTCTTCATCTCCAAGTGAAGGTAATAGTAGCACACCAAAGTCATAGAGATGCTGCTATGATTATAAGAGTTCATTAATTATTAGCAGTAATGTGTACTAACATGCAAGTGCATAACATCTAAAACTGTAGCTCCTAGAAGGGTCTCTTGAGTACCAGATTAACATACGAAGTGGCAATCAAAAATGATTTCCAAACACTCCAGTGAGAGGAGGCACTGTTAAAGGATTGTGGACAAATGTACCTGAGAAATACTACACTGTATATACACCTCTCCTGGTAATTCATTCCTATAAAGATCTACTTTGTCTTGCACCAAAAAATCTGAGTAAGTTTTTAATTCAATAATTACCTATAAACATTTGTGGAAAGTTTAGTTATAAAAGATCTATTAACATATTTTTATGCTTAAGAGGGAACTGACACATTTATATTTTTAATATATTGGTACCATTAAACCTTTTTATATCTAATTCATAGTTGTGTGGTACTACCTTGTTAACTGACAAACTTTGATTTTTTTCAGTGTTGTTTTCTTATCCATATAGAAGCGCTTGAGCCATTCTATTAATCCCTTCAGCGTAAAAATAAGTATAAATTACTGTAAAAATAAGTATAAATCAAAAGATACTCATATATGTAAATTAAAATTAATTATAAATAAAAATTAACACTGTAATGATAAAATTTTCCAAATAAAGTTAAAATTTTTCAAATAAAGTTAAAGCATTTTAGCCTCCAGATGTAATTCAAATTAATGTAATCTAATCTAACTGAATATTAAAATATATAACAAAATCCAGGACATACATAGTTGAAAGCATATTATAAATTCGTGATGTAAAAACAGTTTGTTTTTTTAAGTTTAGGGGAAGACAATATTTTTACATGACAGTTTTTAATCGTATTTAAATAAAAATTAACACCTCGATAATTTGGCTTCTCTGTATGTGTTCCACCACATCTATTGCTACTGCCCCCTTCCCTGATTTTGCTCTAGTCATTCCAGTTGCCCTATTTTCTCCAAACAAACTGGCTCTCTCCCACCTTCAAGCCTTGGCACATGTTGTGGCATCAGGACACATTGCTCTTCTCCTCTCTTTGTACATTTTACTTTAACTCAATACCATAAACATATTTTTGGTGTAAGTTTCATTACATACTTAAGATTTT
Organism: Lasiurus cinereus; assembly: GCA_011751065.1. Taxonomy (NCBI): domain Eukaryota; kingdom Metazoa; phylum Chordata; class Mammalia; order Chiroptera; family Vespertilionidae; genus Lasiurus; species Lasiurus cinereus. The sequence goes on from JAAGEH010002534.1 coordinate 949,414, forward strand.
TAAAAATATATTTATTTTTATTGGTTTCAGAGCAGAAGGAAGAGGGAGAGAGAGATAAAAATACCAGTTATCAGAGAGATCATCATTGGTTGCCTCCTACATGACCACCACTGGGGATTGAGCCCGCCACCTGGGCATGTGCTCTGTCAGAGAATTGAACTGTCACTTCCTGGTTCATATGCCAATGCTTAACCACTGAGCCACACCAGCTGGGCCATATTTAAGGGTTTTACATGCATGGGTCACCCCCTCACCCACTAAATGATCCCTTCACAGTGCGGCCTTTTCAAATAGTCTGTATTAAAATAGCCCCTGCAATTCTATTTGTCCTACTTTTTCCACAATTCTGAAAAAAATATCTTGTATTATATATTGTAGTGCTTTACTTATTTCTTGACTTTCCCCACTAGAATATGAGTTAGTAAATGGTAAATATTTGTTATTAGTTTTGTGTGTTGCTATAAGCTTTTAGAAGAGAATGGTGTCTGGCATATAGAAGTCACTGAATAAATGACTGAAATACTGGATAAAGGCATATATAAAAAAATACTATCTAGATATATTTCTTTTTCACAGTTTTAGCTACTTAACAGATATTTCCCCTTATGTGTCAAGAGGGAATTCTGCCTAGATTCCTTCTCAATGTGATTAGTGCCATCCCAGTGCCCATGCCCCAGCCAGGAAGCCACATTGAATCTTTCTCTCTGTGCAACTGCTTCTAATCATTCATGGAAAATCTTAACTATTTTTTATACTGACCCATTTCTATTGCCATTGCAATTGCCATTGCCATTGCTTCAGTTCAGGCTCCATCATTTTAAAATAATTTCTCTAATGTTCTCTCTACCTTATTTTATCTGTACTACTCTCATCTCTCTTAATATACATAAATATACAGTATATCAGATTAATAGATCAGCCATTCCACTTCCTTCATTACAATTCTTCCATCATCCTCTATTGTCCATAAAAAAGGAGGAAAGCAATAAATTATAGAAATGCTATACAAGAGCTCAGACTCACTTCCTTTCTTTATATTTCTGCTCTCCAGAACTGTGTAAAGTTCCCGGGAAATTCTCCTCTCTGCATGTTTGCATTTACTGTTCTCTCCGTTTAGGATACACTTTCCTTCCCATTTGGCCCAATGCTACTACCTTACTCATACCATGCATCTCACTGAGACCTGTTTAGCACCCACCAATGACACACTTTCTCCTCTGTCCTCTTATTTTGCCATCTAACACTGTTCATGTTATTGTAATTTCTGTTTTAAATTCTTCCATTAGGCTGTGAGGCCCCAAATGCTAGAAGAAATTCCATACTTATTTTATCATTTAAAAAAAATTTACTATATCTTTTAAATACTTGAAACACAATCTATACTAATAAAAGAGGAATATGTAAATTGTCCAGGATGCTGTCACAGTAACAGTAATGACCAAATAGCAGGCTGTGTGGGGCAACAAGGCTGGCAGGAGGGTTAGTGAGGAACAACCAAACAACTGAACAGCAAATTGTGTGGGGTGACCAGGCTGGCAGGGGAGGGCAGTTGGGGGCAACCAGGCCAATAGCGGGGGCAGTTAGGGGCAACCAGATAGGCAGGCAGATGAGCAACTATGAGTCAGCAGTCCTGGATTATGAGAGGGATGTCAGACAGAGATCATACCTAAACCGGCAGTCTGACATTCCCTGAGGGCTCCTGGATTGGAGATGGTGCAGGCTGGGCTGAAATAACCCCCCCTCAAGCATGAATTTTGTGCACTGGGCCTCTAGTACTGTTATAAGAAAAGAGCACATGAGCATTTCAGGGTAAATTATATTGTCATTTATTTCATATTTGTTATTCTCTATGGTTTACTTTTTTACTGCTATATAAATTCTAGTTCCTCTATTGTTCCTTGGATAAATATTTATCTTACCTAATAATAGACAGATATGCAAATTGACCATACCTGGGCTACACCCACCAGCCAATCAGGAGGGAATATGCAAATTAGAAGGACAAAGATGTAGGCTGCCCATCTGTTCCAGGTGTGCAGTGGCTAGGTGGGGCAGGATGCCTGCTATGAGAGGGCAAGTGGGGGGTGAAGGGATCTATAGGAGCAGCATCTGGCCACATCAAAGATGACTACAGATTGGAGTCTGCAGCAAAAACGAAGATGGCAGATTCCAGCTGGAGCAAAAGCCTGGGTTCCAGGTGCTGGAGGAAAACAAGTGCTGGAAGCCATGGGAAAGAAGGCCTATTGTACAAATCTCTTCATGCAATAGGCTTCTAGTGTACTTAAAAAAAAGTCTTCCTTTTCACAAAATCAAATTTTGAAATATTCATAACTTTGGAATATATTTTAAAAACAAAACCATTTTTTTTCAAATAATAAAGAGCACATGAGAAATGGATAATTGATTGAATAACATTTATAATTAAATACCTTAATTTTCTTTGTACACTTCACTTTAGCTCATTAATACCTTAAGAATATTTTTGGTATGTAAAGTTAATTTAATTGAATTACATATTTAAAGAATTTACATTCATGCATCACAATTTTTTCACCCCAAAAGATAGCTGAATTTAGTCATTGAGACTGCAAGACTTTTCTCTGTCACCCCAGTCATTAATTCAGGGAGATGCATTACTTCGTTTTCTTGCTCTGTTATGAGATTATGGGGACTACAGTTGCATAAAAAAGATTAAGATACAAATAATTTTTTTTCTGATATTTTGGGAACCTGGTCCCAATATGATTTTTAATTCTGTTATTTAATCAGTCTTCAGAGAACATTTTATTTAGTGTTGTAGCAGACTTGAAAATGGAGCAGTCAGATTTCCTGCTGTGAACAGTATAATGGACTGTGGGCCCAGCTGCTGCCCCTCAGAATCCAACATTGCATTTGTTGCCAAGCTCTGTATCCATGTCTGCTCCCAACTAATGTCTAAACATGCAGCGGTATAACTCAGGCTTACCAAGTGAGGCACAGGACTCTTCTAATGGGTGACTTTGGCTACAGATTCCCTATTGGCCTGACCAAACCTTTCTTGCAACTTGCATTCAAGTCTGAGACTCTTCCTACCCCATGCTCTTTTCTTCCTTCTCTGATTGCATAGGCATCTGACCTGCACCACATCAGGAAGTCTCCTTCTATCTTCTCCTGTTCAGTTCCCAATAAATACTTTTTATGTTTAATGTCCTCTTGGAATTTGTTTTCTGGCAGACCCAAACCAATGAAAATGTCTTAGTACAGTTGCCTCTGTACTATCATAGAATGAGAGTAAAGCAAATTAGAGAGAAAATATGGCAGGATAAGATCTGTATAATATTTTGTCAAAGTTATTCAGGATTTTCGGATCATTATCCATTCATTCATTCAACTTCTCTCAAATGACTATAACATATTTGACTTTTTTCAAGATATTTGAGATCAGAGATAAAAATTCTTCATTTTACTGCCTGGTCCTTTTTCGTCCAGTATAAATTCTTTCCTTAGTATTACGTTATGTTTCAATATTGAACTACCTACCATCTCCCTGAACATTCCACAATATCTCATGTCTGCATATCTCAGTGTAGATTTTTCCCCTACATTCATAGAATGCCTCTTCCTACTTCCTGCTGCTCTCCTAAATGGGTCATCTTTCCCAGCTTTTGTCTGTTTAATACCTTTTCATTCTGCCTCTTGGCCTCAGATCAGACTGTACCTTCTCTTTTAAGTCTTTAATGATGCTTAAATAGATAGAAAAGTTACTAGAATTGCCAACTATGTAGTTTATAAAGCATTAGTCCAGAAAAAATTAATCATTAAAAGCTAAAATAAACATGTTAGAATATGATTATTGTCAATAATATTTCACATCATGCCTCATATTTTTGTTGTTTCATAGGTTTTTTTTTTCATGAAATATGTTTAAACACATTCTTACAAATGTAGATACTGTCTGTCCTATATTCCCAATGTCTTTGCTTCTACTATCATCATAAACATTTCCTAAAAGTAGTGTATGGTTTATGTGCACAATTGTCTGGCTGTGGAAATCTAAGTTCTTTGATCACAGAAATAGATGCTTTTCATCTTTGGATTTCTACTGCTAAAATAGTCACTAAATACATACCTTTGGGTGAAAATCTCAGATAATGAGGAATATATATATATATATATATATATATATATAAATTTTCCCTAAAATATAAAATATTTATTGTTCACAATAGTAAGAAACTATGTGTCATAAAAGCACCTTGGGTCTTGGATGCTGGCTGTCCCTAGCAAAGACCAATAGCATTCAAGATAAGTGTGTTTAGTGTTATAATAATAACATCTCTTATTATTTCAATTATATCTGATTTATTTTAATGACATACTATAATGAATTGAATGCATTAAACTAGCAGTGTTTGTGAAAAGAAAGGACATTTTTGTTGAAAGTTTGTGTGTTTATGTTTTAATATTTTTTAACCTTGGGGCACAATTTTATAATTATTTGCTTTGCAAATGGAAAGAGAATTCTATACTTTTTAATATAACCATCTACCTATATATTTTAAGATGAAAAAGTCACATATCTTATATGTAAAAATGTTCACAAACCCCAAACCATTTCTTCCTATAAAATGTATTTGGTCTAAGGATTAAACAAATTTTTATTATAGTGATGATGTACCACTCTTTCAACTCTTAGGTACATTTTATAAGAATTCTGAAGATAAGAAAAACATTGATATAATATATTTAAATAGCATATTTTAGGAAAATATTTTTTTAGCATTTTTATATCAACTTATATGCTAGACACCAAAACTAAATATAATTAACTTATATAGTATATATCTCTGAGTGATATATAAATACTGTTAAATCTATAGTTTCTAAGGCCCATTTATTTGTATGTGACATAGTCATGTTTATAATAATATCCTCTTATAGAAAAAACTAGAGGCCTGGTGCACAAAATTCATGAATGGAGGTCCCCTTAGCTCAGCCTGGACTTTCTCCAATCTAGGACCCCTCAGGGGATACCCTCTCACAATTCAGGGCCACTGGCTCCTAACTGCTCACCTGCCTGCCTGATCGCCCCCAACTGTCCCCCCTGCTAACCTGATCACCCCTTAACCAACTCTGTCTGAAAGCCTGATCTCCCCTAAATGCCCCCCTTCTGCCAGCTTGGTCACCGCTAGTGCCCCCCGGCTGGCTTGGTTGCTCCCAACTGCCCTCCTCTGCCAGTCTGGTCACCACCAACTGCCCTCCTGACAGTCTGGTTGACCCTCACTGCCCCTCCCCCCACTAGCCTGATCTCTCCACACAACCTGCTGGTCAGTCGTGTGGTCATGCCTTGCTAACCCCCTGCTGGCCTGGTCGCCCCATGCTTTTCGGTTGTTACTGTGAGGGCTTCAAGACCAATTTGCATATTACCCTTTTATTAGTATAGATGATTCACTTAGCATTTTCCTGACCTACTTCAAGAAAACAGGGCTGCTTGTTACTGTAGTCCATGTTCAGTAGAATTATAAAGCTAGGAAAGCCCTTAGGGTCACAAAATTGCTGCAACATATGTTGTTATTTTTATACTCAGTCCCTAGTTTGCCTTTTAAAATGAAGTGAATGTGATGAGCTGGAAGCCACATCAAGGGAGATCACGAGGGTTCACACACAAGCCCTGAGCATCAGCGTGGCTGTCCTGTTGCTGTGGGTGAGGCCCCTGGGAAAGTGCGGTGGGAACTTTCCCACCCACTGCTCTGGGATGTCAACTTCAGATCCCAGCTGACATGCCTGCTGGTATCTAGGCCTGTGACAAATCTGATTTATGTGGGTGTTCTGCCTCGGCTTCCAGAAAGGAATTGCTGATGTGGCGACATATTCGTCATTGCACCACTAGAACGGTTTCTTCTGCTGGTGGCGGAACCTCGGCTTGGCAGGGCTATAAATTTCTTTCAGAAGCAATGTCATGTTTCCGTTCTGTGTGAAGACTCTGGTAGGTCCTCTGTCAAGCAAATCCCCCTCAACATCCATTTTCTTCAAAGTCAGGATGTCTGGCTAGACAACAATTTAGCTAATTAAGGAAAACGTTTCACAAAATGTGATGGAGGGAGGGAGGAGTGGCGTGGGCTGTGCCAGGAAACTCTGGGGCTTGCAGTTTTATAATTTAAGGAAAATTAGAATTGAAATGTATCATTAAGTGTTATTGTGCCTAATAACATCTAAAACAGCGCTGTGCTCTTCTCTCTCTTAAAATCCAATGATTGTACAATCCAAACTGCCTTCTCCTCCAGAGTACCGTCTCTCAAGAAACAGTTTTATTTATGGTGTTTTCTTTCAGAGTCCAGGGTTGCCTTTAGACCCCTGGGAGTTAAATGCTCAACCACTAGAATGGTTTTCTGTTTGTTTTTCTGAATCTCATCCTTCTTTTTCCTTTATGCCATTAACTGAACTGAATCTCCCACCTCATTACTGCTGTGCCTGCTGGTGTCTGCACCACAGAATACTTTCCTTGTCTCCCCTCCTCCGCATCTGTCCAGGCTAATGAAAATTTCATTCTTTAAGTTTCTCATGCCCAGCCAATGTGGCTTAGCGGTTGAGCATTGACCTATGAACCAGGAGGTCATGATTTGATTCCCAGTTGCGGGCTGGATTCCCAGTGTGGGGACGTGCAGGAGGCAGCCGATCAATGATTCTATCTCAGCATTAATGTTTCTATCTCTCTCTCTCTTTCCTTTCCTCTTTGAATCAATAAAAATGTATTTTTAAAGTTTCTCTTTTTTGCCAACATTTTACACTAAACTAATAAAGAAAAGTAGTAGTAATACCATTAGAAATACTTTGCTTGTATTTTAGCTGATATACTGCAGTATACATAATAATGGTTACTGTTAAATTGACATATTCTAGCAAAGTATGTCTTGTAATGCTATCTTTTCTCTTACACTCAACTACTATCTGTTCTTCAGATTTAAAAAAAATACATTTAAAATTGAGAAAGTGGTCTCAGAGGTGTGAAAAGTTTTGTGTATTCTCTTCTGTTTTAGCTACAAAGTATAACTAAATTTCCTTACAATGAAGAAACTTTAGACACCCTATAATGTTCATGTTTTCTTTATTTAGGCCAGTGGTTGGCAAACAGCGGCTCACGAGCCGATGCCTTTTGCTGCTCTGTTGACTAATGAGTTTGCTGACCACTGATCTAGGCAAATATCCATTAAGTCTTGACCATTTAAGAAAATTATCTTGTGCCTCTTTTCATCTTTAACTGATTGATAAAAGTTTCTTTTTTGGCTAATAATGATTAATATTATTTTATTCATATGTTTAAAAAGCTGTTTTAAACATCTTAATTTCATCGGAAATTATAAAGAAGAAATAAAATTATGCTATTGTCCATTTTAGGATTATTTTATCCTAATATTAGCAATTTGCTCTTATGGATAAATAAATTAGCAGAGTGTGTAAATACTAAATATATTGTAGGAGTTAAAATATTTTATAATACAGATATATCACGACTTTATTAACAATTATCAATACCTTGATTTTCCAATCAATAGTGTTTATCTTCCAGTCCTACATGGTTATAAGTATGACTTACCCAAATAAGAATTGGAATATTCTCTCAAGTATCATGCTCTAAAGTACAATATTCAGCTGGTTACTTTGCTCGGATTCCAGCTTCATTATTATAATTTTACATTTAGTAAAGATGATCATTATGTTTCCTCTTAAGCTATTCATATAGGTTATTAAATTGTTTGTTACAAATGTTATAATAAAAAGGGACTATTTAAAAAAAACACAAAGCCTATGCTATGAAATGCCTAACGTACTATTTAAAATCTGTGAAATGACATAGAAACGTGCAACAAACTGAAGTATTTCAGAGGGAAGGGGGAGGGGGCAGAAAGAAATTAGCCAAAGAACTTATGTGCATATATGTATAATACATAGATAAAGAGTTCAAGGAAGGCATGAGAAAGAGGCTGGAGTGGGATAGAGGGGAGTCAATGGAAAAATATAAGGGTGTACCTGTAATACTTGCAACAATAAAGATTTTAAAAATCTTTGACCTGAAAATTTCTTTTGCTTGGCATTCTTGCCAGGATTTGGTATTATTTAGTCAAAAGTATGCACACCCACATACACACACACACACACACACACACACACACACACACACACATATATGTTAGAGGCCCGGTGCACAAAATTTATGCATTGTGGGTTGAGTGAGGAGGTGTGTGTCCCTTAGCCCAGCCTGCACCCTCTCCAATCTGGGACCTCTCATGGATGTCCAACTGCCTGTTTAGGCCTGGTCCAGGTGGGACTGCTGGCTCTGAACTGCTTGTCTGCTTGCCTTCCTATTGCCCCTAACTGCTTCTGCTTACCAGCCTGATCACCCCTAACTACTCCCCTGCCAGCCTGATTGATGCCTAACTGCTCCTCTGCCAGCCTGTTTGCCCCTAACTGCCCTCCCCTGCAGGCCTGGTCCATCCCAACTGCTCTTCCCTGCAGGTCTGGTCACTCCCAGCTTGCCTCCTCTGTCACCTAGTCACCCCTAACTGCCCTCCCCTTTAGGCTAGATCACCCCAACTGCCCTTCCCTGCTGGCCTGATGGCCCACAACTGCGCTCTCTTGCAGGCCTGGTCCCTCTAAACTGCCCTCCCCTACTGGCTATCTTGTGGTGGCCATCTTGTGTCCACATGAGGGCAGCTATCTTTGACCACACAGGGGCAGCCATCTTATGTGTTGGAATGATTGTCAATTTGCATACTACTCTTTTATTGGATAGGATTACATTCTATAGGTGGGTATACACTGAGTGGCCAGATTATTATGATCTCTAAACGCATAATGATCTGGCCATTCAGTGTATATCCTACATAATAAAAGTCTAATATGCAAATTGTCCCCTTGACCAGGAGATTGACCAACAGGCAGGGTGACCCATCACCCATGTCCCCTCCCCCTGACCAGGCTGGCTGGACCCCACCCATGCATGAATTCATGCACCAGGCCTCTAATATCCTACTAAATAAAAGAGTAATATGCAAATTAACCACCACTCCACTATACCCACAAGCCACTCCCACAAACCACACCAACAAGACAATCAGGAGCTAGTATACAAATTAACCTCAACCAAGATGGCTGTGACCACAGAGTGAGGCAGGAGGGAGGCTTGGGTTTCCCCAGCGATGGAGGAAGCCAAGCTTTCCACACAACCTGGTGGCCCCAGGCCTCCACTCAAGGCTACAAAGTTTTAATTAGAGAAGATAAATAAATCCCAACAAAAATGGCAGCACCCACAGAGCAAGAGAAAGCAGGACACTTGGGTTGCACCTGGCAATGGAGGAAGTCAAGCTTCTGCAGCCCTAGCCTGTCTTGACTTCCACTTAAGGCTACAAAGTTTAAATTGTGGAAGATAAATAAATCTTAGACACCAGGGCCTCTGCTTGGGTCTCTGGGGGGGGCATGGCTGGCCTGCAAACCACCACAGTCCCCTCAACCAGGCCATCCTACACTCCAAGGGAACCCCCACCCTGATCTGGGACACCCTTCATGGCAAACCAGCTGACCCCACCAGGCCTCTGTCCTATCTAATAAAAGAGTAATATGCATATTGACCACCACTACAAAACAGAAGATGGCTGCCCCTATGTGGTCAAACATCCTTTCTCCAAATAAAATGGCCAGCACAAGATGGCCAGCAAAGGAGGGTAGTTGGGAGGGACCATGCCTGCAATGGAGGGCAATTGTGGGTGATTAGGTCAGCAGGGGAGAAGACTTGTGAGGTACCAGGCCTTCAAGGGAGGGCAATTGGGGGGGACCCAGACCTGCAGGGGAGAGCAGTTGTGGGGATCAGGCCAGCAGGAGTGGGCAGTTAGGGGCAAACAGGCTGGCAGGGGAGCAGTTAGGCATCAATCAGGCTGTCAGGGGAGTGGTTAGGGAGTGATCAGGCAGGCAGGCAGAATCGGTTAGGGGCATTCAGGAAGGCAGGCAGGTGAGAAGTTAGGAGTCAGCAGTCCTGGATTGTGAGAGGGATGTCCGACTGTCAGTTTAAGTCTGATCCTACCTGGGGTTACAGACTGGAGAGGGTGCAGGCTGGGCTGAGGGACACCCTCCCTGGTGCATGAATTTCATGCACCGGGCCTCTAGTACATACATAACACACACACACAGAGACTCACACACACACACACACACACACACAAAATGAGTGGCCAGAATTATTATGCATGCAGAGATCATAATAAGCTAGCCACTCAGTGTATATGTACTAGTGGCCCAGTGCACGAAATTCAGCCACACCTACTGGAAGGTGTGGAGTCTGAGACATGATCTGCAGCCTGCTTACCTGCCCTGGGAGGCTGCTTCCAGAGAGACTGTGAAGGCCGGGCTGAAAAGCAGGAGGCAGAGCAGTGCTCTCACCTGGGCCTCCCTTGAGGCAGCAACCTCCTGGTTGTCCACAGAGATGGTGGCTCTGGGGTCTGATGGCTCCTCCGTGGTTGGAACTGTGTGTAGGAATCATGGGTACAGGCACACCTCTGAGAGGCATATACAGTGGGCAAACGTCAGACCTCATTGCCCAGGTGACAAGCCAGCTACCCACCCCCTCCCCCAGCCATTTGGCGCCTGCATGTGTGCAAGTGGCCCACAGGCCTGCCATCTTTGTTGGGTTAATTTGCATACTCGCTCCTGATTAGCTGTGGGCATAGCGGAGATATAGTCAATTTACATGTTTGTCTATTATTAGGTAAGATACACCTAAAAACATTGATTTGAAAAACTATATTGACCTGCTAAGTTCACAATGGCCAAAAAAATAGAAGAAAAATGTTTTCACTGAGATAAAATATACATAAAGTATACATATAATAGAACATTATTCAATACTAGAGGCCAGATGCACACTATTCATGCAGGAGTCAGCCTTCCTTCCCCCTGCTGCCGACACTGGCTTTCCTCTGGCACCCAAGACCTGAGCTTCCCTCGCAGTCCCGGCTTCTTCTGCAAGATTGTTTGGAAGGTAATTCAATCTAATTAGCATATTACACTTTTATTATTATAGATTAGCCATAAAAAGAATGAAAACTTGCCATTTGTGACAACATGGATGGACTTGTTATGCTAAATGAAATAAGTCAAACAGAGAAAGCCCAGTACTGTATTATTTCAGTTATATGTAGAATCTAAAAGGGGTCATGGTTTGAAAAGGTGAAGGGGAATAAGAAATATAAACCTCCAGCTATTAAAAAATTAATTGGGATATAATGTATATCAGAAGAAAAATAGTCAATGTTATTATCATAACTATGTATGTTGACATATGTTACTAGACTTATTTTGGTGATCACATCATAAGACATGCAAATGTTGAATCACTATATTGTACACCTGAAAATAATATAAAATTGTCTGTCAACTATACTTTAATTAAGAAAAAAAAGAAAACGTGTTCGCACCAAACTCTCTATGGGAATGTTTATAACAGGAGATATATATATATATATATATATATAAAAAACTAAAGAAATCCAAGCTGTCTTCTACCTATGGATATATAAACAAATGATATATCCATATAACAAAATGCAACTTAGTAGTAAAAGAATGAAGAAGTGACTCACACAGCAGGAAAAAATTGTTAAGTGCAAAAATGGTAGATCTAAAAAATATCATATTGTATGGTTCAATTTATTTGACCCTCTGAGAAAATTGTAGGAAAGTAGTGTATTTGTTGCTAAGGGCTGGTGTGCAGGCGAGAAGTTGCCTGCATTCAGTGAGCATAATGTATTTTTAGGGTGATGAAACAGTGTTGTAGGAAAGTCGTGGATACATGAATCTATCTGGTATGCATTTATCAAAACCTATAAAACTGTACACCACAAAATGAATTCAAATTTTAATGTATTCAAATATTAAGGAAATCAGTCAATATCCGTTGGAGGATCCCAAGATGCAATGCAGACTCTAATGATACATCCAAAAGCAAATGTATGGCATGATCTCACTGAAACAGATGAGGATAAATAAATTTAAATAAGTAACTCTGAAATACAGGGTTTTAAATGTAAACTATAAGGCCACAGACAAAAAATAACTATATAAAATAAACATGATATTCCAGTTGATAAATTTATTCTCACAGTTCCACGGGTTAGAAATTTGAGAACACTTTTACATGTCTACTAGGTTTGATGTAAATAAACTGTACCTAAGGGGATCTGGGTTTCTCATTGTCACATTTGCAAGTAAGAAAGGGGGAAGCTGGCATAAACCTGTGGTATTCAATTAGAGTTGGAGATTTAAGTGTGAACATATGCTTATTTCAATATATATACATCTTAAATAGATGCTGGTAGATAAAGTACATAAATAAATGTAGATATATGTATATTTGGGAAGTAGAATAGAAATATACATATGTGTATTTTCTAACTCTTCCCATTTAAATGGCGTGGGATTAGTGAAACCTCAATAGCAAATAGCACACCTAGCATTCAGATCTCAGTTTCTAAATATCAGTCTCTAATGAAAGGAAACAGGTGTCATTGAAGAAATGACTAATTCTAAGAATTCGATAGGGAAAATACAAAATAAATCTAAACCCTCTTGCAGTGCCAGTAACTGATAAAGATGAGCCATATCAAAAAGACACAAAATACAACTGGAAAGAGCTTCTACCAGTAGTAGCCAAACTTGAACAATTTGAGCAAGAAATCAAATAATGATAGTAAAAGATTATAACCCAAGGATAACATAAATATCCATGAATATATCCTGATATAAAATAATTATTGCATGAATAAATACATAAGGGAATAGCAACAGATATTTCTTTCAGAAGAATTCAAAATAAATGTAGGATGAGAAACTATCACTGAATGAAAAAGACTAGGGGATGTGAAGACTAGATAGAATGTGATACCCTGGATAAGATTCTGAAACAGGAAAACAGCAAATGCAGTCTGAAAAAAAATACAGTTTAGTTAGTATTTTTATGCCATATTTGTTCCTTAATTTTGATAAATACACCATACAATGTTATCATCAGGGGAAGGTGGAGAAAAGGTACAAAGGAACTTGCTGTTTAGTCTTTATATCTTTTTTTTTGCAAATATAAAATTACTTCAAAATAAAGAAAAAATGAAATACCTGTGGAATGATTTTCTGCTCATTTAGAATCACTTATCTGCCATGTGAGAATGGCTGGGGAAGTGATTCTCCCAGATTTGGTTCGGGCCTCTGGCTTCATTGTACCACCAGTTTTGCTCTATCTGCTTAGCTGTTTCTGCATCCCATTCGCTAAGTTTTATGATGACTCCACTCAGAATCATCACTTCTCTGTGTGAGAAATACTTCCTTAAAATGGCAAATTATTACTTCATTCATTTTCACTGGTGTTTTATAGAATAGATATTGCATATGATACTATTAATTCACAGATAAATAACATTTATATTATATGATGCTTGGATTTAGGTCTGAAATGTGAATGGAGGTGTTGTTAATGACTGTGTTTGCAGAAGCCTTGAGGCCTGAGAGGGCACGGTGCATTTTCCAGAGGTAGTTTGATAACAAGGAACTGTAGGTGTGCATATCACTGAGCCAAAGAAGTGGCTGGGAAAGAGGGCAGGACTAGATCTCAGAAAAGCTGGAAGCCAAACTCTGCAAGTAAGTTTTTTATAATACATAAAATGAGAAGCCACTTACAGACTTTAAGTAATGAGATAAGCCAGAAGCATATATTAGATAAATCCTGCTGGCAGGACAAAGAATGATTTGCAGAAAGCAAATTCAGCGGGGCTGAATGTGTGGCCTGCATAAATAAATGAAAAGTTGAAATTTAAAGTAATCTAAGTTAGACTTCTGTATCATAGCAAGGGCATGTCTAAAGGTACTTACTACAAATAATGATTTTATACATACAAATATGAAATTTATAATGTAAACAGTACATAAACAAAATTGAGAGATAAACCAGAAATATAATTGCCAGACATGCGACTTTAATTTTACTTTGCTTTAAGTGCATGAAAAGAAATGCTTTAAAATTTTTTTAATATATATTTTATTGATTTTTTACAGAGAGGAAGGGAGAGAGATAGAAAGTCTGAAACATCAATGAGAGGGAGACATTGATCAGCCGCCTCCTGCATGCCCCACAGTGGAGATGTGCCCACAACCAAGGTACATGCCCCCAACCGGAATCGAACCTGGAACCTTTCAGTCCTCAAGCTGACTCTCTATCCACTGAGCCAAACCAGTCTCGGCAAGAAATGTTTTAAATGCATGAAAATAAATGAGTATACTAAAAGAAAAATTAGCAAAGATCATGGACTGGATATTATGGATGAAATTAAGTTCCTCCAAAATTTATGTGTTGAAGTCTTTATACCCAGAATCTAAGAATGTGGTCTTGTTGGAAAATAGGCTTTGTAGATGATCAGGTTAAGATGAAATCATTAAGGTAACCCTAAATATAACCAATCCTATATAATAAAAAGTTAATATTTAAGTTGTCCCCTTGACTAGGCATTTGACTGGGAGTTCAACTGGGATTTCAACCAGGGAGCAGGTCTGGCCTGTCAACTGCCTGTGGCCCCTCCTGTGCCCCCCTCCCCCCTGCTGGCTGGTCATACCCTTGATAGCCTCTCCACCTCAAATGGGGGCAGGTCTGGCCAGCCAACTGCCCAAGGCTCCTTATCCTGGCCAACCCTGCCTGATTGGCCCCGATCAGGGTGGGCTGGTCAGACACTACCCATGCATGAATTTGTGCACTGGGCCTCTATATCCTTATAAAAAGAAAACATTTGGACATAGAGACCAATGTACAGAGGGAAGACAATGTGAAGATAAAGGATGAATACAATGTGCAGATTAGAGCTACTAGTATGCTGCTGCAAACCAAGGGACCACCAGAAGCTAAGGGAGAGACTCAGGGTCCATTCTTCCTTAGCTTCTTCAGAGGGAATATGAATCCACTGACCCACTGATCTTGAACTTCTAGCTTCCAGAACTGTGAGTTGTTTAAGCCATCCAGTTTGTGGTAATTTGCAAGGTCAGCCTTAGCAAACTGAACACTGAGTTTACAAAAAAAAAAAACAAAAAACAAAAAAAGAGTAATACAAATGGCAAGCAAAATAGGGAAACATATTTTAACATACTTGCCATTAAAGAAATCCAAATATTTCCCTGCCTGGTTTGCATCAGTGGTTAGTGTGTCAGCCACTGAGGGACTCAGGTTTAATTCGTGGCCAAGGGTGTGTACCTGGGTTGCAGGTTCCATCCCCAACCCCTGTTGGAGCATCTGTTTGAGGCAGCAAATCAATGTGTCTCCTTCATATTGATATTTCTCTCTCCTTCCACTCCTTCCTCCCTCTGTCTCTAAAAATTAATAGAGGAAATACATCTATATTGAAATATATTGAATGCATACAAATTCAATATATATATTAGTATTTCCTCAGGTGAGGATTAACAAAAAATAGAATTATAGTATGTTAAAATGAGCACTCTTTTAAACTGACAGTGGGATAGACTTAATATGTATAAAGATATACGTAATGTGTTATAATTATAATGTATTGAATTATAATGTATTGAATAGAAACTTGGCAAAAAAATATACCAAAGGTCTTCATATGCATACACTTGGATGGATCAATTGCACTCTTAGAAATGTTTTTCCTTTCTGTATTAAATAATACCTTCTCAATGCTGAGAAGAAAAGGGTGGATAGTGAAGGTCTGGTGAATATCTTGAGTGAGACACAGAGGGAATAAAATTCAGTTGTGTAGTAAGGAATGCACTCTATTTTCAGGTGACATGTAAGCAAAAACCTGAATGAGAAGCCTAAGTCAGCTCTACAGAAAGTTCTGAGGAAAGAGACACCTCCAATCAGTGGGATGAATTAGGACCAGGAGCCAATGTAGGAGCAAACTATTCTGCATTATGGAATGTGATGTGAAGGGACTAAGAAAACCGCACAGTGGTGTTACTATTCCTTGGCACTAAAGCACGCATGCACACATTGATGCACGCAGATGCCAATGGGAGGGACTATACTTGATCTCCCTTGAGGGTAGAAACTCTCCTGAGTTTTGCAAAAGAGATTGAACAGAGCCATTAACTTTCCTCGAAGCAATTAACAAAGGCATCACAGAGGATGTATGTGATTTCCGAGTTTGGTTTCAAATAATTGGTAAAATTACCCCAGTGAAATAGAAGGAGCTATTCCAGACAGAGTAAACCATGCCCGGAGTAAATCATTCTGGAAACTGCAAGAATTATGTTGTTTTTTTTTGTTGTTGTTGTTGTTTGTTTGTTTATTTGTTTTTCTTTTGTTTTTTATAATGGAAAAAAGAGAAAAGTGGTTGGAGGAAGATTGCAGAGGAAAGAGAATTTGCAGTTGCTATGTGACATCAATTTGTGAATGAAGTTAAAAGTACTGATGATAAAATATTAAGAGATGGGCACGAATGTTATGTGGACATTACTTTCCACTCACAATGATTTTAAATATAATTTTATAATTAAATTTAAAAATCGGTATTGCTGCTGAAAAGTCTTTGATACAGGTTCCTCTTATAATATATATATTATACCTCAATTTTAAAAGGGAAAGTACAAGTCACTGGAGTGAGATTTTCTTTTAGGTATTTTTTCATATATCCCCGACTTCTTGCTTTCTCTCAAATGACTACACTTAATGATAAAATATAGTATTGCCCCATTTTTATAAATTAAAATACTCTTCCAACAATACTACCTTTTTAAACATTTTCCTGTTGTTACTATTAGCCCTTAAAATAATCATAATGAATACATTCCAATAACAATGCGGTCTCTGCTGATATTTTATGTGTGCTGATGTCACTTTTTTGCTTAAAATTTCACTAAATAAAATAATAATAGTAAACATTTATACATCATTTAGTAAGTGATAGTCACTATTTTAAGCACCTTTTTGTATTTATTTTTAATTTTATGCTTTTCAGAAACCCTATAAGGTAGTGTTATTGTTGTAATTAGCTAATTAATATAAATAAAGGAAAGAAAACAAAGGGAAGTCAGACATTGTAAGCATGTCACATGTGAAGCTTCACCAGGAAGCTACAGATCACATGTTGTATGTCGAAGGGGATTAATACCTCTCCCTATCCCCATTTGGTACTGGATTGTTAGGGGGTGAAGAGGGAGATAAACACCTGCCAGTAGAAGTCTGGGTGGTGAAGGGGAGGATCTTGCCTGTCAGTCTAGCCTGGAGAAGAATGGATTTATTAGGGGGTGGTTTCATCAGAAATGAACAAAATCTTGGAAAGTTAATTGGTTAGTTTGAAGAAGCTTCTGGACAAAGAGTTTCCTCTCTCTTGTTCTCTCTGGCTCCATGAGCTGTATTCCCCATCTGCTCTCACCCATGTGTTCCTGCAGTTCTCTCTCCTAGCCAAGTGGCCTTAGCAGCCTCATGTCCCATGTGGACTCCACACACTGAATGCTGGACTGGACTGGACTTTAATAAGTTACAGTGGTCTTTATTCTGGCCTTGCTGCAGAGACGATTGGACTTTACCAGTAAATTGGGATGAAGTTTTTCACAATATGCTAGAATACAAAAACCCCACATAAATTTATGGTTTCTTTTGAATGAATTAAACAACCCTTATGTGTAATTGAAAGCCAGCACAGGGGAAAAATTCAATTATAACTAGTACTGCTTCAGTGTAGGTAGCTAGTTATTAATATGAGGAAGAAAGCAAAAGGGAACAAAATAATCGTAATAAACTGGGAGGCAGGAACAAGTAAAAGAGCAGAATTCCAACTAGTTTATTGGTAAACAGACTAATTCACACACTCCAGAGACCTGCAGCCAAGGAGACTTAACTCTCAAAACTGGACTGGAAATCTCCTTAGGGATGCCAAAAGCCTTAGCACAGGGAGACGGGGAAATTCCTCTACTCAGCACTCAGTAGGAACTAAATGATGTAATGAAACCTTTCGACATGGGCAATGAGAGTCAGGATGATGAAACAGAGGGTCGGGGCCTAGCCTAGGAACAATCAAAAGGTAATTGATTGGATAGAGGATATGAAATCCCAACAGCATTTATTGGGAGGAGGGCTCAATCCAGTCCAGGGGGAAAGTTAGGAATTTCAGTTGGATAGTTTGAATGGTCCTTTGTTCTTTACCTGACCAAGAAGATATATGGAGGATTAACAGGAGCCTTGTGGCAGTGTTATAGAAACTACGCAAGCTCTCCATTTCCAGAGTTCATTAATTTCCTTAACTCACCATAAAATCTTACGTTTAAAGTTCTCCACACATGTGCTTTTGAAAATCTTTTTTCACATCGCCAAAAAAGAACCTGTAACTTTCTCCAGCTAGATGGCAATAGAATTCCAGCACTTAACCCCTCTGCGCTCCAGGAAGGTCATCCCTTTCTTCCCCATTTTCTAAGTTTTTCCTGGAATTTTTTATTTTTGAGTAAGCTTTATTATCACCAAATCAATGAACCAAATATTAATAAGGTTTTATTAGTGCTCTCTAAATTTTTATAGATTCAAAGAAGTAAAAATATATTCCTTACTAATATCATTTTATAATTAAGTGCAAAAATAATATAGATTATTATATAATTTAACTATGGTAAAGTAGGTTATGACAAATGCTTAAAAAATACAGGTGTTCTACTCTATACTTGTAATAAAATTATACTTGTAATAAAAAGAGACATCACTTCTACTATGTAGTTAAGAAAGTCTTCAATAAAATGAGAAAGAGAAAGAAAGAGTTGTATGTAATTCTACCTTCATCGTGTAAGGGGCAGAAATAGAATATTGAGGACTAGCTACAATTATAAGAAACTAGAGGCCCAGTGCACAAAATTTGTGCACTGGGGAGGGGGCAGTCCCTCAGCCTGACCTATGCCCTCTCACAGTGCAGGAGATCTCAGGAAATGTCCAACTGACAAACATCCTTAGTGTTGTTGCTGCATTAGCCAGCCATAGCCCAGCTTCTGCTTAGCTGCACTCACCCTGTGGGAGTGCACTGACCACCAAGAGGAAGGTCCTGAATTGAGCGTCTGCCCCCTGGTTGTCAGTGTGCATCATAGAGACCATGGTTCCACTGTTCGATCAATTTGCATATTATCCTTTTATTATATGGGATATTAATCATGCTCTCTTAACCGTGATGGTTCTTTTCTGATTAGAGAAGACACATTCTAACCTGGCTGGGAGTTGTACGCCCTGGGAATTAACATTGGAATGCAGTCCATCCTCCTGTCCTGAGAACTGTCTATCATTATGGAAAGATTTATAACCTCGTGGCTGAAACAATCTATTCCCAGAGGCACTCACCTTTTACAATCCTCAGCCCCTATTGTCTGCATTCTGGTCCTGAGGCACCCAGAGGTGCCTGACCTCTATGACCCCTCCTCCCTCCCAAGCCCACATGACTTGTAACCTGTAATGATTATCCCCATGCCTAATTTCTCATGCATGTAATTCCTACTTTCCCATGTAATCTTTGTCCTTCTACCCAGCATAAGCAGCTGGCTTATGGTGAGGTGCAGATTTCTGTGGATGACCTGCTGCTCTCCCATACTGCCAGCATTATTGGAATAAATGCTCATATATGACTCAATCCTGTCTCTGTTTAATTGGCTGAAGTAAGGACAGATAGCCCAGATTCCTTGGTTTCCCAGTTATAATCAAGCTTATCTCAGATACCATGATTGTTTCCTAGTCCTTAGTAATTTCAGCCTTTCCCAAGAGTCCTCTGGTAGAGAAACTTTTATTCTATAATCCCCCATTTGGTTTATGAGCATGCTCTTTGAACTCTGCAAAGACCTACTTGTAAAACTCAGCTCTTTCTCAGTTGTCAGATAAAAAACACATTGACAGATTAATTTAGTAGATTTTATAGAATAGTCCATTTATTGGGTGGGTGTGGGTAGGGAACAAACATTACACTACCAGGAGGTCTTCGCAAGTCTTCCATCTCACCAGATGTCCAGCCTTATACGATCTCAACACCTCCTTTCTGCTCTCCTCCCTCCTAGTATTTCCTCAACACATCCTTTGCCTAGCTTGCATCCCATTCTCACAGGGATCTCATCTTACACCTTTTTAAAAGAGCTCCTATGTTCTGTGGAGTCATCTTCACATATCCTCAACCCAAATAGAAGAATCTTTTATTTAACATAAAGGAATTATTTATCTCCTATGTTAGAAGTACATCATCTGTAGGAACAATTGAAATATGTTATAGATAGGTACAATAGAATTAGCAAAGACAAGGAGGTGTAATGATTTATTTGAGCAGAAAAAAATATGTCATTATGCCATTAAGAAGGTTGTGAGACACTTATGGAAGATGGTAAATGCCAGCTCAATTTTTTTAAAAAAGCTTTATATCTGATATTGCAGGGCTCTATTAGGAGTTTTTGAGCAGAATATGAAAACAGATGGAAAAAGAGAAGAGAATATAGATCCATGGAGTCCAGTTAAAATGTCATTGTAATTATTCTGACCTAAGTGATAATACCAAAAGACACATTGGTACCATTAGGAGTAAAGGAAATTGCAAAAAACCTTGAAGGAACTGTCATGATTTACTACAATGTTGAAACCAGCAAAATATTAGG
Source organism: Lasiurus cinereus (assembly GCA_011751065.1). Lineage (NCBI taxonomy): Eukaryota > Metazoa > Chordata > Mammalia > Chiroptera > Vespertilionidae > Lasiurus > Lasiurus cinereus. Next base: position 970,042 of record JAAGEH010002534.1, read on the forward strand.
TGCACCTGGAGTTATAAAGTTTAAAAAAATAAAAAAAAACTATAACATGAGATTTTACACAAAAAGCAGAATATTCACTTATGAATTAAGTAAAAGACGGGTAAAATATCTAACTCCAAACATTTTGGAAAGGCTTAAGTAGTATTTCCTGCAATTAAGCATATCACTAGAATGGAAGTTCAACTTGACCTTAATAATAGGTATTTCTAATGAAGTGAGTAGTTAGTATTCATGAACACTATATATAAATTGCAGGACTGAATAATTCATAATTTGCTAGTATTAAAATATCTAGAGTCAAAGATATCTAAAGACATTCTTTAATTCAACCATTTTATTAAGCAACTACTCTGTGGTTCAGTACACTAGAATGACAATCCAGGCTCAAGGGTAATGATGTAGGAAACAACAAATTTTGATGTATGTCTTAATAAGGTGAGTGAATTAGCTGTGAGAAAATTAGTGGTGGGAATTATCCAGATTTAAGAGCAATAAACATACTTGCAGCTATTCAAAGAGATGAATGGTTGTATACTTTGTTCTCTGAAAATTTAATTTGAGAAAGTATTCCTAACTTGCTAATGCCACTATATCCAATAACTAATTTTCTTCCAATATGTGTGTAGGATAGGGAGAGGAAAAAAATGGTAGAGAATTTTCTTTTTCTTTCCAAATATGTTTTTATTGATTTTAGAGTGACAGGAAAAGATAGGAAGAGAGAAAGAGAGAGAGAGGGAGGAAGAGAAAGAGAGAGAAGAGAGAGAGGAACAGAGAGAAAGGGAGAGAGAGAGAGAGAGAGAGAGAGAGAGAGAGAGAGAGAGAGAGATCAATTAGCTGCCTACTGCACACCCTCTACTGAGGATCCAGCCTGCAACCTTGGCATGTATCCTGACTGGGAATGGAACTGGCAACCTTTTGGTGCCTGAACAATGCTCAACCAGTGAGTCATACTGGCCAGGGAAATTTTTTTTTTCCACAAAAATCAAAATCTTAAGTAGAAAATAAAGCAGAATTTCTAGTATTGGTATAAAAACCTTGTAGATGGTCAGAGATAAGAAAACATACTTATAATTACTTCATGAAGTTATCTCATTTTTAATGTATGAGGCAGGATGGCTGCAAACACATTCTACCTATATATCTTTGAAGAATCCTAAATTTCATTAAGAGCATCAAATCTTTTCTTTCTTTCTTACTGAATTTTTCCATGTTATTCATTCAGAAATTTCTGTCAAGGCAGTATTCTGGAAAAATAATATATTATTTCTGGCTTTGGAGAATTCACCAGGTAGTAAATTTTACCCCAATTGGCAAAACTTCATGATCCCAGCTATTGTCCTAATTCTATGCTTATTCCTCTCCATTTTTATACTGTTACATCCTCTTTCTTTCCTTCCTTCTGTTATTCACAGAGAACCATCACACTTCTTTTCCCTTTAAATATTGTCAGTAAACACACTGCATTGAAGTCCCAGAACCAAGATTGACAGAAACATCAGTGTTTCATTAATAAATAAATAAATCTACAGTTGGAGGCATGAGGAAAAAGCTGGGTACTTTGTAAGAAGCATTTAAATATGCCTCCTTTTATCATAGGTTAAATAAATGTGAAGAAAGCCCTAAAAGCTTAAGTGTTTTTTGCTGGAGCTTTCTTCAGAAGATGGGAAGAGGAAAAAGAACCAATAATGCACTGAAGACAAGATATCTTTAAGATATCTGAAGAATTGATAGTCCATGGAAATTGTAATTTAGGCAGTCTCCAACAAAATATCTAAGGGGATGAGAAATATCTATCAAAAATAAATAAAATAAGGATGTATTTTTATGAATATAGATAGACATATCTATGATAAAAATTACTTTATATCAGGGATAGTAAATTAAATGTTATTATACTATTCTATGAACAACCAGATTATTTTGTCAGATTGCATAAAGCACAAAAACAAAACAAAACTAAAAACAATGTTATTCCCAATATAAAAGAAGTGGAGATAAAATAGAATTTGCACATATTTTCCTAAGTGGGGAAAAAAAATCACAACAAATGATTTGAGGACTAGAAACTGGCAAAGATTTTCTCCTCAGTTTCTTGATAAATTTATATATTGATACAATTTTATATTTTATTTGAAGTCACTTGTTACAATAATGGGATTGTATGTATACAAGTTACAAATGACTTTACCTCTAAAGTAGGACTATCTATTCTTGTCAGTGCCAGTGTAAACTAATGAACTCCATTCACTGCCAAACAGTGAGAACAAAATTTAGTGATTTCTGTTCTTCCCTCATCCCCAAAAGTGACAGGGTTTCCACTTCTACTTCCATTCCAAAGTAACACTCAGCCCAGCCTCTCAGCATTCAGTATATTTTCTTATTTAAAAAAATTCGTGATTTTGCCTGAAACATGAGTGACGGCATGTTTCATGCATGTTGTCAAATGAAGTTTACTGTCCTTTAAGTTTGTCTTTCTCACTGTCCATCATGTTTTTGTTTCATTTTATTGTGTGATATTCTTCCATTCTCAGTGTAACCTTCAGTGGTGGTCAAATGAAAACAACTTTCACAACATCAAATTGTGAAGCGTGCTTTTATGTTGTTGGGTATTCTGATATCATGGTCCTTACTTGATAATATGTTGTGGGCAGCAACACACTGTTAATCTCATCATTCTTGAAAATGTGTTGCTTTTAAAAACTTAGTTCAGGGGGACTGAGAAATACCTTTATTCTGTGACATAATGAAAAGCAGAGAAATAAGGCTCTATTTTCCAAAGTAAGTATTCTTAATTTTGGTTCTAGTTTTTCATTTAAATGTTAATTTAAAATTTGGATATTGTTTTGTAACAATGAAAAATAAATCTCAAGTTGTCAATCTTAATACAAAAATATCAAAGAATATGTGGGAGAATCACTGAATGCATCTCTCATAGCCATAGCTTTTAAAAGAGAAAGCTTTTTAAGAACACCAAGAGTTTTTAATTTCATTTCAATGTCAAAATCACAAGATGTACTGAAAGCTGACTCATTAATCTCTTTCATCAATGTAAAAGGGGAAAAATCAGGAAATACGATTTTTTAAAATTAAAAAAATGCTCTATTTAAGTTTCAAACATGGGACATATATTCCATTTCACTGCACTGCGACATAACAAAATATGAATCTCAAAACTCCTGTCTTATCATTACAATCTTTCATACTTTTCTTTTGGTAAATTCGTTTGGGGCAGCTGTTTTCTATAATCAATGAAGTCTAATCCTACCCTGTTTTGAGCCATGGACAGAGTCATGCTCCAGAAATGTCAGGCATAATGAGAAATAGAAAACCACCAAATAGCAACATATATGTCTCTCTGAAAGGCAAGCACTCGGACAATTTAAGTTTCATCTTTGGTGGTGTTGGAGATAATAGCATATAGTGATTTTAATAAAGAAGCACATCTTATTAGAATAGAGTACTTTTAAAACATGGGTTTTGTGTTTTTTTTTACAGTGAAATGGATCTGTTAGGAAGAAAAAAAAATATATATATATATATATATATATATATATATATATATATATGCAAACAAACACAAAAATCAATCAGGGCATGCCTAAATAAATCATTTACTTGAAAAAGCCATGAGAGAAAACACAAAAGCCATGCATAAAGCAGTCACAATGGCTAAAAAAAGAGTTGAGTTTTTATGTTACACTTAACAAGTGTGCTAACTATGATTAATGAAGAGAGGATACATACTTAGATCTAGCCTGGTGAAACTTTCTCAACTTCAGAGATAAACCGAAAATGCATATAAGCTTCTTGAGACCAAAGGAAACAGTTTTGCATCATGGATCTCATCTATGCAATGAATTTTTGAAGACAGTACAGTCCTGTGAATCAATTACTCTTTACTTTGCCAAGGTATAAATAAAGAAATTAAAAACAAACAAAGAAAACTAACCACACACACACAGGCACATTCAAAGAGTGCACACTCTCTGAGATAAATATAAGGGAATTATACATTCTGTGGAAATTACTGCAGAAAATAGTATGAATGAAAATTATATCAGAATAACTAAAATTAAAAAATGCAAGACAAGTTTATTAAGAAATCACAGTTAAAAATGAATCCAATAGAATTCAGAGTTAATCCGAATTGATGATGGTAATGGAATTATTAATAATACTCATGGTATAAGAAGCATTCTGTGTGAAAAAGCAACATGGACTTAAAATTCAAAAGTTTATTTAATAAAACTTAAGAATTCATGTAAGTTAGAAAAAATATTCAGGAAATATACATCTTGAAAATTTTGTGGAAGTTGGAGCAAGAGCTTATAAAAAGTTTGGTTTTGGTATTAACAAATAAGCTGAAATGTAATCATTAAAATGATGAAGGCAAACAGTGAGAAAATATACTGTAAGTATATACATAGGGTCTTGAAATTGTACACTAGAAACCAAACAAATGATTCATTCCAGTAACAAAAAGGAACAAGGTAAGATATTGAATAATAAAAATGAAATAGGATAAGAAGAATAAACTCAAATGTATGTCTTATTAGAATCACTGCAAATAAGCTACAATTATCTATTAAAAAGCAGTTCCTTCACTGACGTTAAAAGTTGTTAGCTCTATCTTGACTGTCAGAGAAGAATACCTATTTGAAAGTCACAATACTACAAGAGAAAGATATGGCCAAAGATATACTAGGAAGTAAGTTAAAGTGAAATGCTCTGATGTTATAAAAGGGGACATTGATATTTATTAATTGTTTGTAATGTTGCAAATAATGTATTTGTTTTGTGAAAAAGACTTAATTATTCTTGTCTTACAAATGGAACAAATATGCCATTGCAAGTATTAGCAGATTACTTGTTGAATAAGAATTTTACTCATATAAATAGGATTCAATGCAAGATTTGACTCAGAATTTTTATGCTCTCTATTACATCAGGCTACATCACATAAGAGAACAGAAAAATCTCTGATTAAGCACATCCATAAACCTTTAACAGCTAAGCTGTATGTTAGGAATAGACTTATTCCTAAACTTTAAATTTTCAGCAATACCTAATAGCTAACATTCACTGTAAAGCTACTGTAGTAATCAAATATTTATCATATTGACACAGTGATTCAGTAGAATATAAGAGAACCAAAACTTATCCAGGTGTAAAAGAGAATTTTATGTGAAATATTGATAGAATTCTCTGCCAGTAAAAAAGGACTTAACTGCTTAATAATAGTGTTTGGCAACTGACTATTTAAATATAAATAGGAATATAAAATTATATCTAAATACCTCATCATACATTTAAATGTACTTCCTTTGAATTAAAGCTCAAAATGTAAAAACAATTAAATAATTACTAAATTAAATAGAAAGGATCAAATGAAGACATTGGAGTATTTTTGTAACTTGAGAGTGCATAAATTTTCAAGTCTGCAAAGAGACAATAGAGCAAAATATGTCAAAATCCATGCAGAAAATATATTAGCTCCCTTAAACAAAATGATTCTAAAATGTTTTAGAAAAGTATAAGCAAACATTATAGTGGAAAAAGGGTATGCTTAAAAATTACAGAGAGACATTTGGATGGTGTTGCTCAGTGGCTGAGAGTCTACCCATGAACCAAGAGGTCATTGGTTCAATTCCAAGTCAGGGCACATGCTGTGGTTGCTGGTCAACCCCAGTAGGGGGTGTGTAGTAGGCGGTGATCAATGATATTTCTCTCTTATAGATGTTTTTATCTCTCTATCCTTCTCCCTTCTTCTCTCTAAAAATCAATAAAGACATATTTTTAAAAACTAAATGTAAAGAAAAAGATATATAAAAGTCCAATAAACTTGAGACTAGATTTTCACTCTCACTGGCAGGTTCTCTTTCAAAGGCAAGCAATCAGCAATCCAAGTTCCTATAATGAGCAGGGCTCTTAAAGTTTTATGGCCAAGATTACAAATGGCAAGAGAGTAGGTAGATGCTGCAGGGACATGCTCCCAGGAACAAGCTGGAATTATAACTGCGATATGGAAAGGCTTCCTGAAAAATCAAGGGGAGACTCACAGGAGAGAACCCTGATACCTGAGGACCAAAGGTAGAGACTGCATAGAGAATGAGAATGGTAGGAGAGGTAGAGGTATGAAAGAGCTGGCTGGGTGCCCACTGACAGCAACTGAAGTCCTGGATACACACACACACACACACACACACACACACACACACACACACAATCAGCTGTGGGGAATGCCACTGAGAACTCTAGGATTTAATCCTCAAGTTGGGTTCCCATGCACAGAGCATGAAACTGGGGAGGGTAACCACATAACATCTAGCTGTGAAAAGCAGTGAGGTGCTGTCTTCCAGAGAGTGGCAGCTGAAAGTTCAGGCACCATCTTAAAGGGCCCATGCACAAAAATTCCCTGTGGAGCCACCAGCCTTGTGCTCTGACAGAGAAAGGGTGAAGTGGACTGCAACTGTGAGAGCAGAAGCCAGGACTGGGGACTTTGGGGATAGAACTCAGAAGGCAGACACCCAAGTTTCCTGGGATGAGTCATTTCCTTTCACAGTGGAAGACATCTTTCCCACCTAGACATTTTCCTTGCCTGGGGAGAAGGCAGTCCACAAACCTTATTGGAAAACACCTTGTCCTGAGGAAACTTAAAGATTAAAAGTAACAATTAGCCTCTAGGCAGAAGCAACTGCCCCACCCTGTTGAAAAAACTCTTGCTACTCGGAGGACCATTGCCTGGGGGCAGTTCAAGTTGGAATCCTATTAGTTTATAGACAGAGATAGTCTTTGGGAGCTTTGAATCTTTTCCCGATCTAATTAGTCAGAAACAGCTTTCAACACTATTCTGCACTAGAGATTGAGAAGTATAGAGGATCTACCTAAAACATAGTCACAAACCCAAACAGACAACCAAAATGAGGAAACAATGAAACACCTCCCAAATGAAAGAACTTAGAGAATTCTCCAGAAGAAGAGAGAAATAAAGCAGAGATAAGAACTTTATCTGAAATAGAGTTCAAAGTGATGATGATAAAAATGCACCACTGTATGAAAAAATATATAGTAACAATGAAAAAAGAACAATCTGAGATAAAGAATGACATAACACAAATGAAAAACACATTGGAAGTAATAAACAGCAGATTCAGGAAAGCAGAGAATCAAAACAGTGAATTAAAAGATAGAGTTGAAAATATCACTCAATCAGAGAAGCAAAAAAGAAAAAAAAAACAATAAAAAAAACAGAACAGCTTAATGGAACTGTGGGACAATGTGAAACATAACAATATTACAATAGCAGGTGTGCCAGAAGAAGCACCAAGGTAGAAAGGAATAAAGAAGGTGTTTGAAGAAATAATGGCAGAAAACTCCCCTAATCTGGTAAAGGAAAAAGTCACACAGTTCAGGAGGCACAGAGAACCTTCAAAAAAGAAAAACCCAAACAGACTCATGCCCAGATGCATCATAATTAAAATGCCAAAAATTAAAGACAAAGAATCTTAAAGGCAGCAAGAGAAAAAAGTTGTTACCTACAAAGGAGTTCCCATAGCTGACACTTGATTTCTCATCAGAAATTCTACAGGCCAGAAGGGAATGGCATGAAGTACTCAAGGTAATGTAAATTAAGGATCTGAGACCAAGATTATTGTATCCAGCAAAGCTATCATTCAAAATAGACAGTCAAATAAAGAGCTTCCCAGACCAAAAAAAAAAAAAAAAAAAGCCAATGGAGTTCATCACTACTAAGCCAGCATTACAAGAAAAGCTAAAGGGATTGCTGAGAAGAAGAAACAAAGAGAGAAACCTAGCCATACAGAATATACAGAATTAAAATAACTATAAATAAGTACCTCTCAATAATAACCCTAAATGTAAATTGATTAAATGCTCCAATTAAAAGGTGTAAGGTAACTGAATGGATACAAAAACATGATCCACTATGTGGTCTACAAGAGATCCATCTCAAAACAAAAGACACACACAGGATGAAAGTGAAGGAATGGAAAAAAAAATTTCCATGCAAATGGAAAAGAAAAAAACAAGCTGGAATAGCAATACTCAAAATCGCAAAATAGACTTTAAAATGAAGTCCATCACAAGAGACAACAAAACTCACTACATACTACTACAGGGATTGATCTAAGAAGAGGATATAACCCTGGTAAAAAATATATATGCACCCAATATAGGTGAGATTTTAGAGTCATAGTAGGGGACTCTAAAAACCCTCTGACTTCCCTGGAAATATCATCCAGACAAAACTTAACCAGGAAAGAGAGATTCTAAAGGACACACTGGATTAGATGGAGTTAATAGTCACTTATAGCACATTTCACACAATGCAGCAGAATATACATTATTCTCAAGTGCAGATGGATGATTTAAAAAGATAGACCACATGTTAGGACACAAAATAAGTCTCTACAAGTTCAAGAAGACTGAAATCCTATCAAACATTTTCTCAGATTGCAGTGGAATTAAATTAGAAATCAACTACAATTAAAACACTAAAAAATATGGAGGCTAAATAGCATGTTATTTAACAATGAATGGGTTTCCAATGAGATCCAGAAAGTTCAAAATCTTCCTGGAAACAAATGAAAGTAAACACACAACAATCCCAAATCTCTGGGACACAGCAAAAGCAGTCATGACAATGAAGTTCATAGAAATTACAGGCATACCTCAAAAAACAAGAAAAATCAGCAATAAACTATTTATCCCTACAAAATAAATAACTATCAAGAGAACAACAACAAAAAAAGCCCAGAATAAGTAGAAGGAAGGAAATAATAAAGATTAGAGAAGAAAGAAATAACAAAGAGACTAAAAATATATATATATACAAAAAAATCAATGAAACTAAGAACTGGTTCTTTGAAAGGATAATCAAAGTTGCTAAACCATTAGCCAGATTAATCAAGAAACAAAAAAAAGAAGACCTAAATAAATAAAATAAGAAATGAAAATGGAGAAGTAACCACAAACACCACAGAAATACAAAGGATTGTAAGAAAATACTATGAACAACTATATGCCAACAAGCTGGACAATGTGAGTGAAATAGACAAATTACAAGAAAAATACAATCTCCCAAAAATGAATCAGGAAGAATAAAAAAATCTGAATAACAACCAATGAAATACAAGCAGTAATCAAAAAAACTCTCACCAAACATAAGCCTACATCTGCATGGCTTCACAGGGGAGTTTTTCCATACATTCAAAGGAGAATTAACACATATATTCTTCAAACTATTTCAGAAAATCCAAGAAGAAGGAACACTTCTAAATTCTTTTGATGAGGCCAGCAATATCCTAATCCAAAACCAGATTAAGACACTACAAAGAAAGAGAATTACAGGTCAATATCCCTGATGAACATAGCTGCTAAAATCCTGAATGAAATATTAGCAAATTGCATCCAGCAACAAAATAAAAAGATGATAGGACATGCTCAAGTGTGATTTATTCCAGGAATGCAAGGTTTGTACAATATTCACAAATCAATAAATGTGATGCATCACATAAACAAATTGAAAGACAAATCATATGATCATATCAATAGACACAGAATAAGCATTTGACAAATCCAACACCCATTTTTGATAAAAAATCTAAGCAAAGTTGGAATAGAGGGAGCAGGTCTCATCATGATAGAGGTGAATGTGACAAACCTACAGCCAACATCATACTTAATGGGAAAAAAACTAAAACCATTTCCCCTAAGAACAGGAACAAGACAGGAATGCCCACTTTCACTACTCCTGTTCGAGATAGTACTGGAAGTTCTATCCATAGAGATCAAACAAGAAGAAGAAATAAGTGGCATTTAAATTAAACAAAGAAGTAAAACTGTCATTTGCAGGTAACATGAAATTGTACAAAGAAAACGCCAAAGACTTAATAAAAAAACTACTAGACTTAATACATGAATTCAGCAATGTAGCAGGATACAAAATCAACACCCAGAAATCTTTGGCTTTTTTATACAACAAAAATTAACTCACAGAAAGAGAAATTAAACAAACAATTCCATTTACCATTGCAAAATAAATAAATAAATAAATGAGATTTCTAGGAATAAATTTAACTAATAAGGTAAAAGACCTGTATTTGAAAAACGATGGGACATTCTAAAAAGAGATAGAGGAAGACATAAATGGAAGAATATATTGTGTTTATGGATTGGTTGAATCAACATCATTAAAATGTCTATATTACCCAAAGCAATCTATAGATTCAATGAAATCCAAATTAAGATACTAACAGAATATTTCACAGACCTAGAACAAACTCTTCCAAAATTCATCTTGAATAAAAAAAGACCTCGAATAGCTGCAGCAATCCTAATAAAGAAGAACAAATTTGGAGGGATCACAATACCAGATATCAAGCTGTATTACAAAGCCACTGCTCTCAAACACTGCCTGTTATTGGCACAAGAACAGACATATAGACTAATGGAACCAAACAGAGAACCCATAAATCAACCTAAGCCATTATGCTCAATTAATATTTGACAGAGGAGGTAAGAGATACAATGGAATCAAGATAGTCTCTTCAATAAATGGTGTTGGGAAAATTGGACAGATACATGCAAAAAAAATGAAACTAGATCACTAATTTACACCATACACACAATTAAACTCAAAATGGATAAAGGACTTAAACATAAGATGTGAACCCATAAAAATCTTAGAAGAATCCATAGGGAGCAAAATTTCTTTACCAATACAGGTCCTAGGACAATGGAAACTAAAGAGAAAATAAACAAATGAGACTACATGAAAATAAAAAACTTTTGCACAGCAAAAGAAACCATCAACAAAACAAGAGATCCCACTTCATGGATGAACATATTTGCCAATGCTATCTCCAGTAAGAGTATTAATCTCCAAAATTTAAAGGGAATTCATACAACTTAAAAAAAGGAAGACAAACAGTCCAATCAAAAAATGGGCAAAGGACCTAAATAGACATTTTTTGAAAAAAGACATAAAGAAGGCCAAGAGATATATGAAAACATGCTCAAAGTCACTAATCATTTGAGAGATTCAAATCGTCAATGAGGTACCATCTCACATTCTTAATACTTTTATTTTTTTTTAATCTGGGTTTTATAAGTGAACCCTGAGAGAACATTGGGGGCATGCACCCTTGCTCATGTGAGGTCCAGCCTCTTCTCTCATTGCCTTCTGGCTCCTTCCTGGGATAGGTTCTTCCCCTCCCGGTGTGGGACAGAGATCAGCTTGCATGTCTGGGAAGTCCCACATTTTGCTGTTGTGCTTCGGGGAAAGGAGCAGAGGCGGGGTGCTAAAGGTGGCAGGTCAGGCACGTGCCCCAGGTATGCTGAGTGGGACAATGCAGAGGCAGCCCAGCCTGTCTGGTTGCCACACTATTTATGCAGCAACTTCCTCAGCAGGTCCCTCTTGCCCACCTGAATCCAGATACCACGTAGGACCAGATGCAAAGGCTTAAAGACTTAAAGTCACCCATTGTCCGTGGGTAGTAGGGCTGGGCTGTGGGGAGGGGACATTGTTTTTCCAGATCCTGGCTGAGGCTCCGAATTTTCACTTTGTACTGAGCCCTATGAATCATTCAGCTGGTTCTGCCAACGAGTAATTTGGGTAAGAAACTTAAGGACAGACTATGCTATTCCATCAGAGAGACCAAGAATATAATGTCACCGTCAGTAGCAATGAGGCAATGAGGAAAGGGGTCCTCTCCATACTGCTGGTAGACTGTAGAACAGCATCTACAGTACTTTTCCCCAAATTTGTAATAGGTCTTATGCTATGTAATAGCTCTAATGCCTCATCAAAGCCACTTTGGAGGATATTTCAGACAGTAAATTAAGTCAATGCTGTGAAATGTTACCATGTTTAAGTCAAAATGAATAGTATTAAGTAAAAACAAATAGCATTAGGTCAAAATAAATTTTTAAGATATTAATTGCATCATCATTTATAGAAAAATAATTGGACAAAATCTGCATTTTTCCCAAAGAGGAATGGTGAAAACAAACTGGAAAACTAATAAAATAAAATGAAGTATTTGTGTTTAGAATAGTCTAGAGAAAAAAAGTCACAGAATGCTGTTTAATATAACCCTACTTTATAAAAAAATTAACAAAAAACAATACATATTTATATATGACTGTGTTAATGAGGAGAATACAGAAAACAACTTCTACTAAAATGACAATGATGGTTAGGTCCATGGGGAAAGGGTAAAGCTTAGGAGAGCAGAGGCTAGTCATTTAAAAACTATACTCTGGCATTTAAATGGTGAATATATTTTACATTTATCTTTGTAAATTATATGAATGGAAATATATATATATATATATATATATATATATATATAACATACATATACACACACACATACATACACACATATACATATGACTTTTATGTACTTTCAAACATGTACAAAAGAGGCGAAAAATCCTAAGAATCTGAGGATATTCTAATTGCATGGCAATTAAGGTTTGCGCCTATAAATATTATCTTTTTTTGAGAGCAAGCCAATGACAGGAGTGAGTAAAATATTAATAGTCTGTGTTTTGATGAACTCTGTGAACATAGCATCACTTTTAAGAAAACAAAGGAGGAAGAGAGCCAAACACTTTTTTGTATTTCTCTCCTGAGACTTGTGCTAATATTTTACTTTCTGGAAGAACAACTAGAGTTTGCTGACTTTGTTGCTTTTGTACAGGTGTGCTGGAGGTATACTAACACAGTAACCTACATTCTGAGTCTCACTTGTGCACCTGTTCTTGTGCTGGATTCTCAATTGATAAGCCCAGGACATCATCCCATCATGTTTTATAGTAGTGCTGCCTCAGACACATTTATCTTAAAAGAAATCTCTATTTTCTAGTTTTGTTTCTGGCCTTTAATGTATTAGGCGTTGTCCACAGATGCCAACATTTCTTTTTTTACATTTGAATTACTCTTTTGAAGGACTGCTTCAGAGTCTTGGCAGATAATTGCTAATTCATCCATAAAACCAGGACTAGAAAAACAATATTTTTCGTCTTAAAATCAGGAGAAATAAAATATCCCTATAAGTTCACCTCATTTAGTTAAAGGTGTAATGTTGCTAGATTAATTTAGTGATACTATTTTTTGTGTGTGTTAGTCCTTTACTAAAAGTGGGGATGAACTCCACTTTCACTGCCCATCATTAGAGAACCCACTTCTTATACTGCAAAATATTATTGAAATAAGAGTTATTGCTGATAAAATTATTACATATGACTTGAGGGCATGCAAAATGGATATGTGGCTTCTCTGCTATCCTATTCTGAGCTTAGCATCATGCTGGAAAAATAGCAGATTTTACATCCTTGCCTATATTTTGCTTATGGTGTAAATTTTGACATCATGTCTAATAAAAGCACACATAGAAAGCAGGACACTGTTTGATTACCCACCACTCCTTGCCTTTGCAGTGTGTCACATAATGTCCAGAGCTGTAAAATCCTTCTAATAAAGAGGGAATATGCTAATTGACTCTCATGCTGTCACAAAGATGGTGGCACCCACAACCAGTAAAGAGGGAATATGCTAATTGACTGCCCCACCCTCAAAGATGGTGATGCACACAGCCAATAAGGAGGGAATATGCCAACTGATTACCCTGCCCTCAAAAATGGTGGCATCCACAGCCGATAAGGATGGAATATGTTAATTGACTGCCCTGCTCTCAAAGATGGCAGCACTCCCAGCCACAAGATGGTGGTGCCCAGTCCTCTCAGCCCCTCTGTGACAGCAAGTGCACAGCAAGGCTGAGCCTGCCCCCAGGTAGGTCCAGCCACTCTGTATGCTTGCCTCCAGAGTCCCCCAGTTCCCTCAGCCCCTCAGCCACCCAGGGCTGCCCTAGACTCAGATAACCAGGGCTGACTGAGGCTTGTGCTGCCCACAGTGGCAGCAGCAAAGGTGTGATAAGGTGTCTATTTCCCCTGGTCACTGGGTTGCTTCTGAACCCCTAAGGGGTCCCAGACTGAGAGAGGAGGCATGCCGGGCTGAGGGACCTTCCCTTCCAGTGTATGAATTTTCATGCACCAGGTCTCTAATAGTATATAATAAGGAAAGAATGAATGAATTCAGATGCTTTTAATGATTACAGAGGAAGTTTGAGTGTGTTTAAGTCAGGAGGATTCAGTGGGGCTCTCTCCTTTTCTGTCATGACATCCATGATAAAATTAACTTGAAATCCCTTCTATTTCAGATGCAATACTTAGGGGTGTTTTCAAAGCAAACTAAGCTTTGTATATGCTCAGAAATAATATTTATATATAAACATAACTTCTCTGAATAACTAGCCTTGTTTGATCAGGAAATGGGGATATATCACCTTCCTGTTGTGTGAGTGTGTGTGTGTGTGTGTGTATGCTTGTGTGCAATGTCCATTGTCCTCAGACATGGAATTTTGTGGAAGAAATCTTCTTTGACGTTTACGCTTTCCATTAGATGTGTAAATAACTATTCTGCATTCTGTTCTATTAAGGTTGGTGAATCACCACTGTTATCCACTTACCCTCAATTCTCCTCCTTTTTTTCTCCAGTAGGTATTAACTGAAACCTGCTTTCTAATTGTGAGCAATTAAAGGGGTATAGTTAATCTTCTTAGAAACTAAATATAAAATGACAAAGTAGTGGGAGCATCCTTTTAGCACTCCATTTATTCCAATGTGATTTCTGATGTAAGAAAAAATTTCACAGTTCATTCATTTAATGTATAAGTACAAGTGAGACAGAATGAGAGCAGAAAAACTTTCTCTTACCCAAAAAAATATAAGCTAAAGTTTTTATCAAACTGTTTTTAAGTGAAAGAAAAGAAGGCTTATAGTGTTGTATTATCCAAAAATGATTTACAAGGAATGAGAGCTACCTACATACCCAGCTATTGTTAACTTTAGACTGGCAAAAAGCCTTTTAAAATTAACAGTGAAAAGAAATTAGTGCTCCATCCTGTGTTGCCTGTGCTGCCCAGTTGATTGGGCATTGTCCCATGCACTGAAAGGTCACCAGTTCAATTCCAGATCAGGGCACATACACAGGCTGCACAATCGGTGCCCCTTTTTGTGTTGGCGACAGAGGGGGTGGTGGGCATACAAGATGTAGCCTTTTATTGATGTTTTTCTATCTCTCGCCCATCCTCTCTCTCTAAAATCAAGCTAAAATATCCTTGGGTGATGATTAAAAACAACAACAACAACAACAATAACAATAACAAAAACACACATAAACAAAGAATTCTTATCTTATTTCCCATTCTTTTTTCTCCCATTCACTCTTCCCTTTAGATTTTTCTCTCTTTTATTTTATAGTTTATAAAAGTAAAAATTTTTTTGAGTTTATACAGAATGTGATTATAAAGTGAAAAATTTTTGGCAAATATGGTTAAGAGTTAATAGATATGTAACATTACATTGATATACTAATCCACTCTTTACTCATATTTAGAATACAGTTCTTTTCCCAAGACAAACTATAATCATTTTCATTTCATTTAAAATATGATTATGGTCAAATTAATTTTAGCTATAATCACTTGTCCTATTTGAAAATATTTTCAGATTTGTGGCATTTAATATGTGTAAGTTCAGTGGAAATAAAAGGAACTTGAGTTAAAACAGATAGTAAAGTGTTTAAAGTTCTCAAAATACCTTATACTATCTAATAAAAGATTAATATGCAAATTGACTGTCACACCAAGACACAAGATAGCTGCTCCCATGTGGTCAAAGATGGCTGCCTCCATGTGGACATAAGATAGCCTCCACAAGATGGCCTGCAAGGGAGGGAAGTTGTGGAAAGTTAGGGCTGACCAGGCCAGTAGAGGAGGGCAATTGGGGGAGACCAGGCCAGCAAGGGAGGGCAGTTGGGAAGGACCCAGGCCTGCCGGGGAGGGCAGTTGGGGGTACCAGGCCTGAAAGGAAGAGCAGTTGAAGGTGATCAGGCAATAAGGGAAGGCAGTTAGGAGTAACCAGGAGAGCAGAGGAGGATAGTTGGGGTAAACTAGGATTGCAGGGGAGGGCAGTTGGGGGAACAGGTCTGCAGGGGAGAGAATTTGGGGGGGCAGGTCTGCAGGGGAGAGGAATTGCATGGGACCAGGCCTGCAGGGGAGAGAGTTGGGGGCAACCATGCTGGCAGGGGAGATAATTTAGGGGTGACTAGGCCTACAGGGAGGGCAATTAGGGGCAATTAGGCCTGCAGGGGATGACAGTTAGGGGCAACCATCCCCTAACAATTAGGGGAGGGTAATTAAGGGTGACCAAGCCAGCAGGGGAGGGCAGTTGGGGGGGACCAGGCTGGCAGGGGAAGGTAGTTAGGAGTGACTGGGCCAGTTGGGGAGGACAGTTGGGGGCAACCAGGCTTGTGGGAGAGGGCAGTTATGGGTGACCAGGCCTGTAGGGGAGAGAAGTTAGGGACAATTGGCCCAGCAGGGGAGCAGTAAGGCATCAATCCGGCTGGCAAGAGAGTGGTTAGGGGGTGATCAGGCAGGCAGGCAGGCGAGAAGTTGGCAGCCAGCAGTCCTGGATTTTGAAAGGGATGTCCGACTGCCAGTTTGGGTTCTATGGGATTGGGCCTAAATGAGCAGTCCAACATCCCTCACTGGGTCCCAGATTGGAGAGGGTGCAGGCTGGACTGAGGGACATACACACGCATCCCCCCCACCCACCTCCACGCCACACACACACACACACACACACACACACACACACACACACTCTGTGCATGACTTTCATACACCGGGCTTCCAGTCAAATATAATTCTGTAAAGACTAAAGTTCTATTTAAGTTCTATTAAATGTGATCAGATGCACTAACAACAGAGTTTCAGTATTGTCTTCAAATTACATTTAAGGAGTAATCTTTGTATTTGTCAATCTATAGCTAAATTAAATCATTATAGCCAGAATTTTACCATTTGAGGGTTTCACTCAGTGGTTAGATTGTAATATATTTACCTATATTTTCTATGAGACATGAGGGAATTTTTATAAAATAGTATCATATTAAAACAATATTCATATTAGTAATTGAAATAAAATAAAAATTGGAAAAGCTATAAGGAATTGTACTAGTCATCATCTAGAATAAGATCACAAGGCTCTCTAATCTGTAGAATACTATTGCACTCTTACCTCTTCTACATATAGTAATATATACAGGTACTATTGTCAGCATAACTTCACTCTTTTAGTTTTAATTTAAAATTTATAAAAGTTTACTTGTTTTCTTTCTGAACTAAATTTGGCCATATTGTGTATCACTGTTATAGATATTGAATTTGTCAAAATTTGA
This sequence comes from Lasiurus cinereus, assembly GCA_011751065.1. NCBI lineage: Eukaryota > Metazoa > Chordata > Mammalia > Chiroptera > Vespertilionidae > Lasiurus > Lasiurus cinereus. The sequence continues at coordinate 987,371 of JAAGEH010002534.1, forward strand.
GTGTTTTTCTATTAGCTAATTAATTGTAAAATGTACTTGGAAAAAACAAGTTGTTTGACTTTATGTCTCAAAATTTCTTGAACACATGGGATTATGTTTCTAATAATTTAAATATTTTCTTATATCTCTAATTATTAATTCAACAAATATATAACTCTCACTTATTGAATAACCATTATGTGCAAGAAATATGTGAATCTAGTTTTCCCATTTGTAGAGAACAACTTAAGGTCATCAGGCCTGGAGAGTGTTTCTGTGTCCTTGATAGTAGGCTTGTAAAATCAAATTTAATATAAATGGATATGCTTCATCACTGAGTTTTAATCTAATAAAAATAGAAAGGTTAAGCCATACTGTGAAGAAATGATTTTAAAACAAAACAAAACAAAACACTTCTAGAGTAGAAAGTTCTGTGTCAAGGAGCCTTGGCAGTGAACCAATAAATTTACAGGGCTCTTTGAGTCAAAATTTTATTGATTTAGTAGTTCATGCTAATTCATGTATTCATTCATTCAACAGCTACTTAGTGAATGCCAGCTTTGTGATAGGCACCCTGTCCTCAGGCCCTATTCCCCTCACACAACCTTTTTCTGAGTCATAACAGCTCATTGTTCTATGTATTTTTCAACTAGACAAATTCATTCTGACAATCTCATTGTATGTATTTCTTTCAAGTTCAACAGGTCTGAGTTTTGCTTTTATTAGGTGTAGGAGAAATATTTGAAATTAGAACAGTGAAAATAAAAGGTCAATGTATTTGAAATATTATTTGGGAGAAAACAGCACCATCAGTAGTAAAATCAGAAAGTTACAAAAAAAGAACACACACTCCAAAACACAAAATAATATTCTGAGATGGAGAGGCTGCACTGAGAATTTAAGTCAATACTTGAAAATTTTTGTTATTGATTAGCAAATCTAATGATCAATTACTGGGAAAAATAATAGTCTCTAAATATCTTGAGAGCCCTGATTGGTGTGATTCAGTTGGTTGGAATATTGTACCAAATATCTAAAGGTTTCAGGTTCAATTCCTGGTCAGGTTACATTCCTAAATTGCAGTTTGATCCCTGTTTGAGATGTACCTCTTTCACAGTGATATCTCTCTTTCTCTCTCTCTCTCTCTCTCTCTCTCTCTCATCTTCCACTCTCTCTGGAATCAGTAAAAATAGTAATATAAATAAATAAATATCTTGAGATTATTTTGGAGCATGTCTACTACATGAAACTATTAGCAGTTAATTTTGAGCAACACAATGTATTCTTAAACTGAAAAGAAAGTGAAAAGGCAACTATCAATTTCTGACACTATAAAAGATGTAAACTACTTATATATCTTCTAAAAACTTATGTGCTATAATTAATACTTATCATTGGTAAATCTAGATTGAACCTGAAGACATATGGAATTAGAAATACAGAAACAAAACACTAGCCTTATTGACCATTTGCAACTTGCTAAGGACTTACCTTTATGTTTTAGACAAACTACTTCAATTGCTCTTTTCAAAATCCCGATGATGGGTTAATTCCATTCTACTTATGAAAACACGAGATCTAATTATGTCACCCGCTAGTAAATAATATATTCAAGATTTAAAAAAATAAACTTAGGTTTGGGTGCAATCACATTGTATTTATCTTTCTCTGACTGACTTATATATTTCACTTAGCATTGAATGCTCCCCAGGTCCTTCCACAGTATTGCAACAAATAAGATTTTTTTAATGGTGAGTATTATTCCACCATGTAAATGTAATAAATCTTTTTAATCTAATCATCTACTGATGGGCACTTGGGCTGCTTCCAAATCTTGGCTATTGTAAATAACATTGCAATAAACATAGAAATGCATATATTATTTTAAATCAGTGCTTTGGGGTTTCTATCGATATATTCTCACAAGTGGAATCATTGGGTCATACACAGTTCCATTTTTAAGAGTTTGGAGATACTCATACTGCTTTCCACAGTGGCTGAACCAATCTGCATACCCCCAAGAGTGTACTAGGTGTCTCCTTTTTTTCAGCATTCTTGCCAACATTTGTTTGTTGATTTGTTGATGATAGCCATTCTGACAGATGTGAGGTGATTGTGGTTTTAAATTGCATTACTCTAATGATTAGTGACATTGAGCATCTTCTCATATGTCTGTTGGCCATCTGTATGTCCTCTTTGGAGAAATGTCTAGTGAAAAAATTAAACAACATAGAAACAGACTTTTAGATAGAGAAAACAAACTGATGGCTGACAGAGAGGAAGGGAGATGGGGGCTGGGTGAAAAAGGTGAAGAGATTAAGCAAAAAATAAAATCATAGTCACAGAGGACAGTATAGTGATTAACAGAGGGAAAGGAGGGTGGGTGAAGTAGATAGTGTAAAGGGGGATAAATGTTAACAGAAGGAAACTTGACTTGAGGGTGGTGGTGAATACACAACACAATATTACAGATGACTTATTATAGAATTGTACTTCAAAACCTATATCATTTTATTAACCAATGTCCTCCAATAAATTAAATTTAAAAAGTGAAAGAAAATAAAACCTCGGTGTGTCTAATGCTAGTCTTTTTCTTCTCACTGGCAGACAAGTCTCCACTGTACTGTGTTCATTTTACAAACCCAAATCTATAAAGAACAGCAATGTCAATTATATCTACCAGGACCCTCATATAAATAAAAACTGTCAATTATTTAAGAATAATCTTAAGTCCTTTAGTTGGAGGATTCTCTCTCAAAGGCTCATGATGTGAATCAACTGAAAAAAAAAAATTGACTTGCCTTGACTGTGCACACCCAGAAGGTAAAGTCTCTTTGAGAAGAGGTGACTGCAGATCATATACAGTGCTTCTGGGGAAGCATGGCATTCAGGGATTGGTGGTGTTCAGGGGCAGAAGTGAGTTGAAAATTGGGTAAGATGGTTTTTGACTGGATGGCCTCAGAGGTGTACTTAATAGAGTCCCTAGTCCCTGAGTAACTGCTTTTCAGGAAGCAATTATTTTCTCATTAATCAGCTTGAAAGTTGTTGTCAATGAATGGAATCAATTTTAAACTGGTTCTGATGGTGACTTATTGGTATGGCTACAAAACCCCACTTCTGCAGAGTGTAGAATGTTTTGTCTCAAGTTCAGTTAAAATTGTAAACTGTATTCCAGTCTGGTTAATATATATATTTTTAAATAGACATTTTGGCTGCCAAAATCTATATGCCATTATTTATACTTCATCTTTTTTTTCCTTACAATTTGAGTAAGAAATCATTCTGTTAAACCACTTGTAATACGTCACTATAGAATAGTAATATTTAATAGTAATATTTAATAATAATATTTAAATAACACCTCACTGATTAAAAAAAAGTCTTTCTATCTACAAGCAAAAGAAGCTATTTCAGTAACACTAAAATAAGTAAAATAACAAATAAAATAAATAGAATTATATGTAAAATAATAAATAATAAAATAATTATTCAAGAGAGTCTTGCAGAAGTTTTAACTGGTCTCTTTTCCCTTACTCTTCACTGGAATAATTTTGTTATCTTTTTTACCGTATTTCATGCATATACATTTTAGCTTATCTCTAACAGTAACATTGCCATGAAAAGTGAGAGAATGGATATGAATATTCATATTCACACTTATTAAAGTCTGAGGTGACTTTGTATTTAAATCTGGGCTCCAACACTTTCTTCATGAGTGACCTTGCATTATTTCCTTGACTACTCCAGTCCTCAAATTTCTGTTTTACCATATGTATAGAATTCAGAATCTACCATGGGGGGGAAATAAATAAAGTAATACTAACAGAATTCTTAGCATTGTACATGGTAAAAATATATCTTCTGTGTTAGTTTCTAACATTACTATTATACTTGTTATTTTATTACTACTATTAAGATTTTATACAAGTTTAGTTATTGATAGATACACTATTGTTTAAATATAAACAAATTATCATGTATTTGTTAAACAGATACTATTTGTGTGTGTAGTACTAAAAAAATACAATTAAATAATTTTTAAATAATATTATGTTTTACTTGCCAGTAAAAAATTAACGTATATTGTATAAGATAGCCATTACATTTTATATATTTTAGATAGATAGCCACTTTATTATACATATGCCCAAATCATGTTTATTTTATAATGTTTTTATAGCCCTGCCATCATGTAAATAAGGTTTCTTTTACTTAAATCTTCTCCTCCTGCTCTTCTCCTCCTTCTCCTCCTCCTCCTCCTCCCTCTTCTCCTTCTTCTCCTCCTCCTT